>NW_011627254.1:475735-524622 GCF_000204515.1 Acromyrmex echinatior | reverse complement strand
TTTGTCACCCTATTACGCGGTTCAGTTAATTGAATAATATTACACAAGATGCGTGGCTACGATTATGACATTATTTCTTCCACACAGAAGATTCTTCCACTCCAATTCAATACCGATGATTTATTATTCATTAAATATGTACATGCAGCGATATATTTCAATATAAACAGCACAAAACAGTAAGAAACCGATATTTTTTTTTTTTTTGAAGATGCAAAGGAATTTTGCCGCTTTGCCATCACGATTAATATAGGTCGGTACGTTTCGGCGGTAGTGATTAATACGATTCTCGTAATCGGGAGGCGGTCAGCAATCCGCACGGATGGACAGAACGGCTGACGGTGTGATGCGATCGGATGCATTCGCGTGGTTCGAGGAGGGACGAGAGGGCAATCGACGGAACGGTAATATGGGACGTGTAACCAGTAGAGGGTTGGATCGGATCATGCCAGTCGGAGGACGCATATATCGCATTCGACGGGATTACGTAAGCGGTGCTCTCTGATTGGCTCTAATAGCCAGCGCTGCAAATGGCTCGACATCGTTATGGTTAGCTCGAACGAATCCATTGTTGTACTCGAACACAATACATGTTGCGCATTATCCAGTAATTAGCGTGACCATTTCGCGGGAAGAAGTTATATGCAGTCCTTAGATAAACAAAAATATCCGAACGTGTGATGGTAGCGGCATTGTATTGTATAATATAAATACTGCGCCAAATATAATTAAAACTGCTAAATTGTATGAGATAAAAAGGGAAAATGAAGCATCTGCGTTTTTAAAATAATGTTTGTCTCAGTATTATTAAATATAATAAACTCCATAGTTAATTTAATGAAACTTTCTATTAATAAATAAATTAATCCTTACCTGTGGCCATTGCGAGAAGCTAAATGCAATGGTGTATGCGGGAAGATCAGAGATGAGGAAGAATTACGAAGTGATTCGATTAATTCAGGATGCGTTCGCACGAGTAACTCCACAGTTTCCAATCTGTAAGAAACGCCACGATTACGTTACGATGATGCTTAGCATGAATCCCAATCGAAATAGTAATATAGATCGCGAAATTTAATGTCCGCAAATATCATGAAGTGTATATGGGAAAATATTGAGTCGCTGGAAAAGATATAGTTGTACGTGCGATTTACCTGCCATATTGCGCAGCGAGGTCGAGCGCGGATTCTCCGCGGCTGTTGCGGATACTAGGGTCGCATCCGTATTGCAACAGCTGTGCCACCACTTCCGTGTGCCCGTACTGTGCGGCACAATGCAATGCAGTTTCGTTATCCTTTGTCTGTAACCAAACGATATTTAGAGCTTTTTTTAGATATTACACATTAATTTGCGACATTCATCACAGCTTCTTCCATAAATTAAATTATAGAGTAAGATATAATATTATTTCTGGTAACCATAAAAAATAATTTCTTGCATTACATTTGAATAAAAAGATACTGCAAAACATACTCTGAGTGTTACAGACTCTTGAAATATATCTTAAAATGATTATTTTAACAAAACATTTTGATAATAGATATGATACTAACCGCAAGATTCACTTTTGGTACCGATGGACCTTGATTAAGAATTAATCGTACAATTTCCGCGTCCCCAGCCCAAGCTGCCAAATGAAGCGGCGAGGAACCTTTAGCATCGACGACATTGGTGGAAGCCTCATATTGGAGCAGCAATCTGACCACGTCTCTGCAAATGAATGTTGTAGGAAATACAGTTATGTTTAAAAAATTCGATAAAAAGGAAAACATCAATTTTAATAATCCGATAAAGAGTACTTTAAACAATCATCTTTAATAATCTTTTAAAAAATATTTAAGATATAATATTGTACCTATGCCCATTTAGGGCTGCGTGATGAAGAGCTGAATATCCACTGGCGTCTTGCACATTAGCACCTGGTCCCCGACGTAAACTGTAAATAAAAATATTGCTCAATCGTACAACAGAAAATCGATTTATTTTATTTTATTTTTTTCATATAATACAAATTGTTGAAAAAATGTTTAGTGTTCATTTTATTGTTTTTATTAACTCGCGATAACTACCTTGATAATAATTTAATTATTTATCGCAAAAATATCAGATAGGATAAACAAAATACTTCAAATGATTTTACAAGATAATCTTATAGGACAATAAATTTAATTCGCTACAGGAATTAAATTTGCATATTAATTATTTTTAATTCAAAAGCTATTCAATGATTCAATGTCGAATCAACCGCTGTATTACTTAATTTTTTATTTCTGATTCGTAATTCGAGAAAGTGCACGACATACGGCATGAATACGGCACGCTACGCCGAAAAATCGCGATATCTGCACATCGCTGCAGATCGTTAGATGACATAATGTGCCCCGTGAAAAGGAACAGGCTCGCTAATGAAGCTTCCTGCGTCCAACACATGTTCTCATTACGTGCCTTTGTTGCGCTCGCGCGGAGATAAATGTCGCGCCCCCGCAAACACCGTGTAAACGACGGCACCCTCGGGAAAAGCGGAAGAGGTGCACTATATAGCAGCGTTCCTCTCCAGCGACTTATGACTCCCGCCCTCTTGCCACCTTTCTGCTTCCTTTTATTGAATCGGATATCCAGATATTCCTGCAACGCTTTGCCGATAGAGGAATTTCTCGTTATCCCGTCTCTCTCCAAGTGGATTTGATTGGAGGAACGAAGGGGGAGGAAAGCCGGCGGCTATTCAGCCATCCTCGAAGCGTCGAGTATCCGCGTTCAAAGGCGTTTGAATTGACTGGATTTCGAGAATATTCAAAAAAAGATCCGAATAAAGTTTATATAAAAGTGAATTCTTTTTTTTTTTATTTTATTTTGCAAGATAGGAGGGCAGGTGAGACTAAGTCTCGCCGTGGAAAAAAAAAATTAAGCGCATAATCGAAATTAAAATCTTTTAAAGGCCCATAATGAGGAATTTATTGGCGACATGAACCGAGCATTTATGCGCAGTAATGGATCAACATGAAAAGCCGCAATTAACGTTTTCATTTCACAGTAATAAAGCTCCGACGCGATCGTACGTGCCGTAAGTGCGATATTGCCTAACCGACATAGTCATCCGACATAGTGTTGTTGTAATGCTGGACACGTAACAGTAAGTTTATTGCCAACACCTAATTAACCCATTAAATACACTGCTCATTATATTCTCGTCGCGCTAGATACGGAGATTAAAATATTACGGGCGTTAGAAAGCAATGATTAAAGAAAAGCAATGTTTGCGAAAAGAGGGCGACATTTCGGAGATTGACAATATTGCAAAGTGATCTTGAAAAAAATAAAATAATTCGCAATCTGTATTACAATGTATTTTTATACAGTATGCTATACATTTATATTCGCATCAAAATACGTCTTAATGAGAAATGTTATTAGGTAGCATAATGTTGACATTAGACGACTAATAAATGCCACAACTCGAGCACAGTATTTGCACAGCTCTTATATATCTTCGATATGAGGAGTGAAGCGCAAAAATATATATGTATGTACATTCCACCCTCAGTCTATCATCTAGAAGGTAAACCTATGACTATCAGGAATTATGAATTCTTTTACCGATATATTTTTAATATAATAAATGCTCTCTCTCTCTCTACACTGAGAGAGAAAAATGAGACTAAATTTTAATAAATATTTATTTGAATAGTGTCAATTGAATATTTACTAAATATAAACATATATTTATTTGATACGAGAAATCATTAATTTAATTAATATATTTTTTTTATTAAGCAAATATTTATTTCCCGTAAATAAATGTTACATTAGTACTATTCAAACAATTATTTATCCAAATTAAGTACATTTTTTCTCAATGTAGAATTGTTACATATATATTATGTCCACAAGCAAATTCAAACATTTTATTATTTCTTATAATATATGATATGTAATTAATTAAATATTGTCCCATAAAGAAAGAGAGAGAAAAAAGAGAGAGAAGAAGGAAGGAAAG
This sequence comes from Acromyrmex echinatior, assembly GCF_000204515.1. The sequence goes on along the minus strand of NW_011627254.1, from coordinate 520,628 downwards.
AAAGAAAAATAATTGATTCGATTGATATATAGATTCAAAAGGCAACTTTATAATTCAATCACTGATCACTATCGTATCAGTTCCAAGCGATCTAAATCGCTGGAATCCATTATCGATCGCAAACTCGCACGTGTGAAGGAAATGCAGAAACTTTTCCCTTGTTAAAAGAGCGTACACACATTTTAATCCCACGCCCCCCATGTGACGTCGCCGTCAAAGCATCGCGCTCAGTTTACAAAACAATTACGTAAGCGGGAGACTTTTTTCCAGTATACGAGCGGCACATCAAAGCACGCCGTCATTAACTAACGTCGTCATTAACCCCTCGGATACACGCACTCTAAATCGCTGACTTTCCGTAGGCGGCACGCGACGATCGACGTAAGCTCTCCCCTTCACCTCCTCGAGAAACTCTTAAGCCATTGTAACAGAGATCAAAAAGAAAATTCTATCGCATAAGAGCGATATTACAGGCGTGGCAAAACGTTACATACCACTCAAAGAAAATCGCGTACCATGAAAAAAAATAATAATAATGAGCATCAATGTTAAAAAGAAGTGTAGTTGCTTTCAAGCGTCTCGCAAAATGAATTTTTAATAATCGATTTTACTAACGACGTTGTACTTTTCTGCTCTTAATTTTTCTTTGTTTCCTCGTATCCACGATGCAATTTGTAAGCTTTAGACTCTGCATGCTCGATCGCACAATTCCGCGCTCTCTGTCTTCCTATCGGCGTCTCTCACTATGTCGAGCCGAGATGGCTGCTTGTTTTCCACGTCCCAACAACAACGAGGGTGATGCACAATTCTTAAAGCTGTACATAAACGCGTTGCGCTGTCATGCGTGTGCGTTTCCGCACACATGCACGTGCGAAGTACGTATATGGAAGTACTATGGAATGACCAAGGAACGTTCGCGTGCTGCTATCCTGGTTAGTAAAGAACATTTGACTCTCTTTTTCTACCCTTCTCCCTCTCTTTACTCCCAACGTCGCCCTTTCACTTTTCATCCGCCCCATTCATCGAGTTCATCCACTCTTCCAAGTTCCTTAATTAAACCCTGAAGATTGTCTGCAAAAAGGACATCGCCCGGTATCCCTACATCGCTGAACATTACGAATGAGATGGAGGGCAAGAGATAGAGGGGAGGACGATCACGGTGGTAGGACCGTCTGTTGGACACTGTATAATGGTAATTTCTTGTTGGTTTTAATCAAGAAGCGCGATCGAAATGGGCATCGCGGGTCAGCTTTTAGTAGCGTTAATAATCATAGCTATTGTTCTTTCCGATATCGTAAATGAAAGAAAATATAGGCTTTGCCCTTTGAGGGCAAATAGGGTTAACTGTTATAAGCAACATTTTCACTTGAAGAAAAAAGTCGTATCATACTATAAATTTGTAATTGCACTATAAATAACGCCTCAACTATATGCAGTCCCGTAAGTTTTTGTATAGATAGAGCGGACTAAACTGAGTTGAAAAGTCATCTACCATTTTGCAATTTTCGCAATGGTTAACGAGATATTAATTAATAAAATTAATTCGCTAAATATTGGTTTTCAATAATCTTTTACAAATACTATCAACTTTACAGAAAAACAGAGAAACAAAAGTTGTTTATTTTCTTCTCATAAAGTTCTGAGAATTTTTTCAGAATTTTTTAATATATCTTCTCATATTGATAAAAATGTGAAAATGCAGTATTAAAAAATTCTGAAAAAATTTTTAGAGTTCTATGAGAAGAAAATAAATGATTTTTGTCTCTTGCAGTTTTTCTGTAAAGTTGATAGTATTTGAGTAAAAAATTATTAAAGACACACTATTCGGAAATTTTTAATAATTAATATCTTAACTGTAGCGAAAATTGCAAAATGGTAGAAGACTTTTCGACTCAGTTTAGTCCACTTTATCTACACAAAAGCATTTAGCAAAAATTTGCGAGACACCCTGTATATACTATAAAATTCTAATAAGAATATTAAATTAAATGAACTAAGAAAATATAGTAACATTAACTATATAGTAATTATACGCTACGTTTACACCGCTTAGTCCACGACCTATACGAGTATAGATGCTTTGTTTAACTTACAGGATAAACAAGGACCTTCTCTTGTATAGGCGAACTAAGGACATGGTGTAGGTAAACGTAGCTATTAATCAATTACAAATGATTAATATTACTATATTTTTTTAGCTCACTTAATTTATTTATTGTTTTTATTAAAACTTTTAATATAGTTACAAATTTTTCTATGCATTTTTTATTTATTTTTGTCTTCCAAGTTCGAATCCAATGCTGCTTTTATTGTAAGCTTTTATTGTAAGCCGAGTGGTTTTCTTTTTAGGAAAAACTGAACTCTACTACATCCCTCTGGTGACAATGTCGCGTACTGAGCGAGCGACATTAGAGAAAAGATTTTGAATATACTCCTTAAAGTTACTTCAACAATGATTAATTAGTTGCTATGATGCAGAGTGCTTCATTAAAAAAAAAGTTTTTATCTAAACTAGAAAAATGTAATTGTTATACTATTTACATGAAGTTCAAGTAATCACTCAATGTAGTTGAGTCACTATTTCATTACCAATTATTAGTATCTAAATATTGTTACCATTACTATACTTTTTATAGTAATTAGTACTACTTTAGTTGCTATTATTTTGTAAAACTAGACTTACAGATACTTAAATTGCAAAAATTGTCAAATTTATAGTTGACATAACTATTTCGTTTTCTCTCAGTGTTTAGTATGTTAATTGTTCAGAGCAAAAGTGCAAATAATTGAATACGTAATTTTAAGAGAGTGTATTAATACAAATATAAAATTACATAAATTTACTTTTAACATAAAATAAATATAATATTAAAATAAATTAAAAAATAATTTCATGGATTTTAATATTTGATTATTGCTGTACTATTTTAGAAGGGATATTTTACTTTCGAAAATAATATTTATGTACTATATAAATTATTATGTATAGTATTTATATATTTAATAAACATCTACTTGTTCGATCATAATATTATAATAGAACTTTAAAATATCTTAAGAGTATTAGAAATATAAAATGCGAATGGATAAACGAAACACAGTAGAGCTCTTTTCGACTCCATGAACGTGAGCGTAGAGTCTAGTACAAACGCACCCTTATGCCAGAGGCAAAGTGTAGAGGAAAACTAGGCTGAGAGGGAGAAGGAGCAAAAGAGAAAGCAATAAAGAGGGGAGAGGAAAAGGGGCTGAGAAAGGGAGGAAGAGGGAACGAGCGTGTGAGAGAGAAGCTGAAAGCTGTGAGGGTGTATACATGTGAGGGGTGCTAGGGCATCAATCGATAGTTTCCTCCGGCAAAGAAGAGAGGTACGATACGTGCTGACGTAGCCGAATGTCCTCTTCAGAAAAATTTGACGACAGGTACCGTCAAGAAAAGAGAAATAGGTTTTTAAGTATAAATTATACGGAGCGCCTAAAAGTATTATAATAATAAATTTTAATCTTAAAAAAATATATAGACATGATTTTTCTTCGGTAAAGGAACGCGCATCTAAATATATAGGGTGTCCCAGACTTCACTCGACACTTATTAATAGCAGACTCCTGAGATCATTTCAGAAGGAAAATCCTAATATCAAAATGTCAAAGTTAAATAGTTTTTAAATAAGAAGGGTTTAAAGTTAGCCAATTAAACTGTTCGAAATTCGCTGAAGCATGGCACATTGGATAACAGTGAATCGAAGTTCAATTGGGTAGCTTTCATGCTTCTCATTTAACAACTACTATAATCCCGACATTTTTGATATTAGGATTTTCATCTTGAAATCATCTCAGAAACCTGCTTTTAACGGACATCAAGCAAACTCTGGGACACCCTGTATACTTAACTTCAATATATTTTAATTTAATCGCAAATACTATAAAACGAGCACAAATCAACCGATTAAAATTTATTGGATTCTGATATGTTTACAATGAACACGAAATTACTTTCGAAAATATGACTTTACTATACATATCATGTGTGAAGGATGAATATTTATATTGTATTGTATATTACATAATTCACATTTTACTATATCGATCCTCTTACGCCGTGAGTACGTTTTTCCTAGCTATCTTTCACGAAGCTGTGATTAAAATTATCGCACCTATACAAAGTAAAAAAAAAAAAAAAAAAGCGAACGACGAACAAAGGATAAACATACATTCGCGGGCGCTCGTACACGAAAAATGGTGCGTCCACTTCGCGATTAGCATCGCAAAATATTCTCAGCTTCCCGTTGAGGGGCTCGGGGACGCTCTCTCTCAGGGCGGTCGCGTTTTATATTACTTTTCTGTGATCTCGACGAGGAGGGCAAAAAGGCAAGCGCGTGTTGGGCGGTGAAGAGGTCGCGGAGTAACGAGAAGAAGAAATCGCGCGGGAGAAGTTGCCGCGGGCTGGCTTTGTAGTTACGGACAAGTTGTGCGGCACCGACGACAGGCACGAGAGACAATTCGTTAGAGAAGCAGCGCGTTCGTTATGATACATTAAGAATCACCGACGGCAAATCGTCGCCCTCTTTTCCAGTCCTTAAAGGACGGTAGAGAAAAAATTGCAAAGCTCTCTAACTGCTTTTTATATAATATTTAATTTTCAAATGGTAAATGCATGCAATGAAAAATTTATCGCACATTTTATGTGTCACTGGTATCTATAATAAAAATGTAATAATATATATTTGTACTTTTTAATATTAAGTTATCTTACCCGAATTAAAGTTCAATCTTATTATCGGAGTAACAGTCAGTTGATATTAGATAAAAACTTTTTTGTCTGTTACTTTTAGTTATAATTGATTTTCCTTCATATTTTGACATCTGTCATGTTCAAGGAAAATATAATTCAGGTCTAGAGTGACAAAAAAGTTTGGTTATAAAGTTCACAAAATCGTTAATAATGTATATTTATAAAAAACAATTTTTAAACTATAATTATGTATTATTAAACATCGAAAATAATAATTAACATTTAAAATGGCTACCTTCAGCTTTGACACAAACTTTATATAAAACATTTTGGAAAGATGTGCATCAATGATGGTTGCACTTTGGAAAGATGTGCATCAATGATCTTTTTACGGATAAATCTTCCCAGACAGCTAATTGAGTGATTTTCAATTCACCATCCAATGAGAATCTTTTAGTACAGAGTATTTTTGGTATCAAATAAAGTATAAGTAATACTTCAGTTTGTTTTTTAATACACATTACTATCTTTCATATTAGTGTTCCACCGAAGATTGACGGTTCATCTATCGAAGATCCCATTATTTTGCCAGATATCGATAAATAGTAACAAAATTATAAACTAAAATCGTTTTGTAATGCGTTTTCTAAAAAAAAAGTTATTATTAGATATGCTAAAGATTACGACGGTTTTACAAAAGATCGATTGTTATGAAAATTTATACTGTTTTCTAATGCGTTTTCTAAAAAAAGATTATCAGATCTGACGGTTATCGTTCAAAAAGATAAAAGAAAATCGACGCGTACATTTAAAAATAAAATGTTGAAAACGAGTAATCGGAAATTTTTCCGTAAAAATTCAGTCAAAAATTTAGTCAAAAACCGGAGTCTTCAGCCAAAAACAGGAGAGGTGACAACCATGATTATTATCTAAAAAGCAAGTTGACATTATTTGTCTTCATTTGGATGTCTTTAGTATCATTTTAACATCAAAATGACAATAAATAAGTCAGCTTGCTCCTTGATTAGATAAACATACAAAACTTGATCACGCAAACTTTCTTGCCATTCTGTATATTTGTCAATATTGATAATAATATTGATCTACTGTGTATATATTCTGACAGAGCTGATCCCTGAATAATAAACAGATTTTTCCTCGGTCTCTCTCTCTCGCTCTCAATGTCTTTCACCTTTTTGCATCGTCGCACGATGCAGTCATTCTTAAAATGCATGAATGTGCTTATAGCACGTGCGCACGCATGCATGCACGCATGCACGCACGAGTCCCTCGAAAAATAAACCATGAGCTTCTTACGTCGTCGCCGTAGCATGACTTAATTAATAGGAAAGAGCGAGTAGCGTCGACAAAGTCCGTCTTTGTCGAGGAGTTCGTGGCACTGGGTCAATAAAGACCGCCGCCGAGTAGACGACGGTGTTTCACTAATTACGTGAGCGTCAACTCGCTCGGAACGACACCATCGGCGATCGCGGTATAATTGAATGAGGTGAGGACGCAGTGCGATAATAAATTCATTCGGATTCGCATTCGATCGACTCGCTCTACACATCCGGTGACTAATCGTCTGTTTGAATACGCTTGTACAAGGCATTAAGGCTCCTTTATGCTACGCGGCTTTACAACGATCTCTTGAATGGACTCGCATTGATATGTATCTTAGCCTCTTAATATAGAATGTAGCCTTCAGAAGTTTGAGATTAGAATAAAATTGATATCAAAATTGATTTTGTTAATCCAGCAATGTGCATTTCTTATAAAATACATAACGATATTAAAATAAATAAATATCGACATAGAAATAAAATTATTTACTTCTAGATATATCTCGATCAGAAGTTTAAGTTTTTTTCATCATTTCAATTTGATTAGATTAGACGTGCGTTTGATATAATATCATATCAAAATGGAGCAGCGTAGTTAGGGCTTTAACATCGCGCGAATCGATGCGAGTATCGCGTTGCTCGACGGCCGTGCGACAGTTTGACAGATGAATGAACAATTGTTTTACTCTGATTTTGACCATAATGACGACATTGCGTACACCGGTCGTTAATTTATTTCCGCGCCGAACTTTTTCGTCGGGACGAACACGTTCGTTCGCGCCTATCCGATTATTCGTCAGCGCGTTCTCGCGAATAAATGCAAAATTACGGGGACATTCCCACGGTAATGTACATGTTCGTGAAATCGGTTGCAATTAACGTTAATTCATTCGCGAAGGATTTAAATGTCTCCGTCATGTGGGAAAAATAAAACGGAATCAATCGTAGATCTTCGCTTCTTCAACGGTAGCCTATTGCGTGCTCCGCGTTATCGATGACCCTTGAAAATATATAGCTACTCGCCAAATAGATCCCTCTATATATACCACAGCAAATAGAAAGTAGAGTGATTCGATAAGCGTGTTGCAGGTAAAGCTCGGAAATAGCAGCAATACTTCTTCATTTCTCAACTGCGATTTCAATTTTTTTTTGTTACATTTCTGCATTTTGTGTTTCTGTTGCATATTCTTTTATAGCATGACAAAGAATATGAGTGCTAAACGATACTAATTGTTTCATGTTAATCGCTTGGAAAAAAATGTTACAGGAAACATTGCGTGCGGTTCTCGATAATTGAAACGAAGTCCTTGCTCAGTATCAACATATCTGCATGCAACGTCACTGAGTGTACGTGTTTGATATGATTCATGGTCATGGTAAAATCATTAGCAATTTGAGTGAACAGAATTATTGAACGAAATGCTAATATCAATGCACTATAATTATAATTATAAAGTTTCTAATAATAGAACAGAACTCAATCAATTATATTCATTATTTTGTCTTTAATAAAGGGAGTAGTTATGTAAGACGATTTTTTTCAGTCACACAATGTGATCTCGATAAAATAAAATTAATGTCTGAAAAAGAGAAAAAAGAAAAAAGAAAGAGAGAGAATGTTAAACTACTTGACGATAACTGAGAAAAACATGCTCGTATAATGTTATGTATTAAAAAAAAAATATGTATAAGAAAATAATATCAAGAAACGAGCAAAAATTAAGATAATTTTAATATCTTAACATCTTTATTTTTGCTCGTCCTGGCCTCATCTTATTTCATATATGTATTATTAACTTTTAACACAATTGGATTATTCGTGTTTTATACATTTTTTTTCTTTGAAAAAGTAGGAGCTCAAGTACTCAAGTAATTAGTTATAACATTTATATAAAATTTTTTTAAATATACAACCTTACAAATACTTTCTAAAGATATTAAAGTATATGTAAGAATTACTTAATAATTTTTGTATATTTGTTAAAGTAATGGAAATTAATTCAAGACACGAATGTGACTTCATCGTGTACAGTAAAATACCGGAAAATCATCCTTAGTGTATACTGAGAGTTAAAATACTTATATTAAATATCATTACTTTACAATTAACGTACAAAATTAGAATCTCGGTGTACCGGGAGAATCTCGGGGAATCCGCGACCGAAATGAAAGTAGAAACGCAGGCAATGATTCGTGTAATTAACGGTAGAACTAACGGCAGAAATCCTGGTGAGCGGTCAATCGCGGTGACAGCCGCGGATTAATCGAACGACGACATGGCACGTTCGATCGATCGTGAAGGAATTATCGTAAGAAGCATCATCATGAACAAAAAAGAAATAAAAAAGAAAAAAAAGAAAAGGAAAAAGAAAACGGCCGGTGGTCATTCATCGTGGGAGTTCGTTTAACCTCATTCGCGTGAGTTTCTTCATCAGCCGCCGCGGTGAACATTGTGAAATCGAACAAGCCCGTGGGCTGAAGAATCCTTGCGGCAATCTTATCGGCGAGACGGCGAATCGGAGTATCGGAGTACCTATACCGAAATGAGCACGGCGTGCGGTGGCGGTTCGATAATGGAATGCGCGAGACGATGTCATGCCCGTGTCGACGGACTCGGAACGACGAGACGTCGGGTCGTTAAATCATCAAAAGGGTCGAGAGAATAACGAGCCGGGAACTGGGAATGAGGAAATGACCCCCAGTAACGAGGCAAGGCGACAACGAGGCAAAAGTTGTCAAGCCTAGGCTCCGGTGACACCCACCTTGCCAGTGGACCACTCCTCTTGGCTCGCTGGCCGAGGATCTTCTCGACTACGGTGACGTTGCCGCTTCTTGCTGCCTCGAGCAGCTCCTGGTCCTTGCCCATGGTCCATTTACACCGCGATCAAGCCGCGATCTTCGCCCGCACACTTGTCAATTTCTGTTTTCACTACGATTACTCGCGTTTCATTGATCCAACGTGGCCATCTTGGCCGAACTGACGCGCCGCCGTACGGCGGCCTGGCGAAACTAACTTTCTCGATGAAAATGCGCGATAAGAGGGAGTGAGACGACACGAGCGATCCCGTACGTCTTATGAATGGAGCGAGTGAGATGGCACGAATCGTACGTATGTATGTGTGTACGTACGTATGTATGTACGTCTATACGAGCGCCACGAACGAGCACGAGTTCGTAGAGCCGAATGTCAAATGACAGCTGTTGCGTCGTAGTGATTCTCCGTCGCATCGAAAACGCCGGTTCACGTTCACACTTAAACAGTAACTTGAATAAATAAATACGAGATGTGCGCTAACATGAATCGAGCCGTTATCTTTCTATTGGTTTTATCATTATTCTTCAGTAATAGGACGATGGCGTTAGAAAATACAACTATCAAATCTGGTAAGCGTACATAACCTCAATATACAGCAAACTTCTCATGAAATTGTAAACAGTATCTTTTTGGGTAAAACTTAGGATATTTATTATTCATTCTTATTTTAAGGTCGTCTTAAATAATGTCTCAAGATACTAATATTTCAAGATACGCGCGACTCTCTGATTTATTCATAATATCTTAAGACAGCCTTAAATTTAAGAATCGACTATGAATATCAGCCTTAGAACTATTAATAATATGCTATATAACTATTAATAATAAAGGTATCTCGAATAGGTATCTTCTCATTATTGAAAATATACAATATGATTCAGTCATTATTTAAAATATGGATAATATCTGTATATCTGCTCCTATTCAAAATATATGAATTATACTTAGACCCGATTCTATCCCAATGTAAGATTAATTCTAATCTGGTTTATAACTATAAACATACTTTTTATATTTTTATGAAAGAGATACTACCATGTTAGAGAAAGGAGACGCTACAGCGTATTTATCTTTTTTTAATTCTAGGAATATATTCTATAAATATACCATATAAAGCTTATCTGAGCCAATACAGGATGTACGAGTATGATAATTCAATTTATTAAAAGAGATACATATATATATATATATATATATACATTTATACATTTATAAATTTATTCATTGGAGCCTGGTTTGAATTTTTAATTTAATCTAAGAATATTCTTAGAATTCTTTGAAAAAGATGAAGAGTAAATTGAACCGAGATTAAAGTTAGTCTTACTTTGATAGAATCAAGCTTTAGATATTTGAATATTATAATATCGATTAACTATTCGAAATTATTAATATCTCATAATTGAATACTTACATATTTCCTGAAAAGTACAGGTAGTATCTAAATACTTGTATGTTAAATACTAAATTGCATTATTCATAATATATAAATATCTAATATTCAGATTAATCAAATATATTTGATTAATTACTTGAAACATATACGAATGATATCTCAATAATTTCCAAAATGTGATAAAATGCGTAAGCAATTTATGAATATTTATATGATCATTTACTATTCTAAACATACGAGTAATATATGAGTGTAGGAATATACATTTTTTGAAATGTGCAAGTACTCTCTAAAAGTAAATCAGTGTTATTACTGACTTCAGTGTTACACTTATAACTGATGTAATCAATAATCAGCGAATATTTACTGTCTTACAGTGTTACATTTATAACTGATGTAATCAATAATCAATAATCAGCGAATATTTACTGTCTTTCAGTAATAATATACAGATTCTTTTACTTTTAGAAGTTATAATTTTTGCAGATTGAATTTTCTAAAAGTGAATCAGTATATTATTACTGAAAGAAAATAAATATTCGCTGATAATTACATCAGTTATAAATGTAGAGTGTAGCACTGAAATCATTGATTCACTTTTAGACAGTAAAAGCAGACGTACTAGACAAATCTAAATATCCGTTTACTATGCAAAATTCATAAGTATGACATTCAAATACTTTAATAATTATATTATTCATATTATTTATAGAGAAAAAGATACTTTTATGTAATTTTTTAGTTACGCTCAATGCGTCACGTTAATAATATATAGTAAACATTAATGATATATCGTCGTTTTATATTAATCTTAAATAATTTATTCTAAGATTAATATAAAATACATTGAAATTATTAGGACAAGAAAAATTTATAAAATACGAAAAATTGTTTAAAGAAATATTATTATATGGCTACTTGAATGTTAAAGTAGATTGTCCTATTTTACAGAATCTGGTTTCTTCAGATATATTTATAACTTTTCCATGAAGTTCAAATAGTTTGAATTTTCACAGAAAATTTGGAATGTATTTAGATATTCAGATTCAAAAGTTTCTTTTCATAAACATGTTTATGAAACACATTCTCCTAATAATACTTTTATATTGATTCTGTCATAAATTTAACGACATGAGCACCTCTCTTCTACTTCATAGATATTCCTTTATAGATTTCTTAAAATTATATTTAAATGATAACCACATTTTTTAACAACGCTCTGCAATATTTTTTGTTAAAAATTCCGGAGTTCATGTTACTCATTTATTAGGGAGCCCAATACAGAACATTAATAAAATTTACATTTAATTATATCCCAGTGAAAATATAGTTACTTAAACTTTCTTACTTTACTACACAAAATAAAAGAATAATACTTCAAGAATTAATTTAGTGTACAAGTTTGTTACGAACTTTAAGCCATGTCTTGACATTGAACATTATAAAATTTGACATATGTGTACTTATATATGTAATACAATAGATAAACATCAATTGTCAACAAAAATATCGCACCAGTCATGGCAATTGTTTCACAACGTCAATATTATTTAAGAACAAATTAAAAAGATCTTTTACGAAAGATGGTATTAATTATAATAAAATTTTAAGTGAAACTCAACATTACTGGAGCAGGGGTTCATACGTTATCACCTTTCCCTCTATTGTTTATTTCCCTTTATTATTTATATTTCCTTAATAATCGAGGCTTACATATTCATAATGCGTAAACAAATCGTAATGTTTATTATCTTAATATTATAAATTATTAATATTATCTTAATATTATAACACAATGATTCTAGATGTTCCATAATATTTTTTATGAATAAGCACATCTTTATTATTTCGACAATATAAATAATAACAAGTAGCGAATAATACAAATACTTAAATAATATAAATAATATCGACTGGATATTTGGATACATATTATTATCTATTATATGTTTCGAATAACGTAAATGTCTGTATATCCGAATAATTGGATCCCGTTCATTCTATAGCTTTAATATATCCCTACATTATACAGGGTGTCCCATTTTAAAGGATCCATTCAAATATCTCAGAAACATCACTGCATTAAATCGAAAAATGTTTCAGACAAAAGTTTTGTGACTTCGAGGGAAACTTCCCTCGAGAAGATGGTATCATTGGTTTGACTTTGAATGACGTTGTCAAAGTCAGGGTAAGATTACTTTGAATTTTTTAAATGGAATTCCCCATTTTTCATTAAATATTCTTACCACGAGAATTTTTCATAACTTTAAAATAAAATATTTTTTCATTAAATACTTTGCGAGTTATAAAATTTGAAAGTTACAGTACCGTCGGCATTAGCATTGCCCAAGCTGTCCGACCGACGGCTAAAATCTCTTGAATGTTGTTCAGAATCATGACTTAGATAACATTTGTCAAGATTAAGGTCATTGGAGATCGTTCTTTTTATTTTCATTTTTGCACTAAAAATTCATTTCTATGTAGAAATGAAAACAAGAGATACTTTTAAACAAGAGGTATATCTCGAAAAGTATTTAATGAAAATGAACTCATAGTGTCTGAAAAACTCTTGAGGTAAGTTACAAGAATATCTAATGAAAAATGGGAGATTCCATTTAAAAAATTCAAAGTGACCTTATCTTGACCTTGATAACGCCAAGGTTAAACCAATAGTACCATTTTATATCCTTCTCGAAGTCACAAAACTTTTGTCTAAAACATTTTTCGATTTAACGCAATGTTTCTGAGATATTTGAGTGGATCTTTTAAAATGGGATACCCTATATATGTATATGTTAATGATTGCAACCAGTAAATAAAAACTAATCTATTGTTATATTTTTGAAAAATCAGATCTTTTTTAGATTTACATACTAATTACACCGGTTACACGTAATTGCTATTTATCTAATTGCACTATGCTTTGTTTAAAACTTTATCATAAAATATATAGATATTTTTTAGAGAGAGAGAGAGAGACGTCTAGGAATATGTATTTTTTTGTATTGCTTTATTTAGAAGAGGGTTATCTGTAACTCGCTCGCGTTACAAATTAGATAAATAGCTCTAGACACGAAAACATTACAGAGAAATGTTTAATTTCTCATAATAATAAAGTAACATATAATTATCGTAATTATCTTCATTAATATCGACGTTCGATGTTATTGTATTACAGACAGCGTCGGGATAACCGTATCTTTATTGAATCATCGTGAGAATGACGCATTTAAACAACGAATAAATTTAGCCCCATTTAATCGCTTAAACATTACTGTGAGAGATGTTCCATCAGATATTTGGTTTATTGTTTTACAAATCCATACATTTCAATACAATGCAACGTTATCTTACGACAAAGCACTACTTGACAAAGTATCGAACAGAAGTTTATTTGGATCAAACATTGGTCTGTACTTAAAAACGTACGATATAACAGCTCCAATACAGGTATTCCTGAAGCATGAAAATGTGTATAATCTCGATGCATTGCTCGTGATTGTCACATACGGTGGAAATGGTAAGTACATATAAATAATATATATATTTCTATTCTTTCCACACTTTCCTTTTTAAGCAACATTTCTTTATGGAAATTTAACGCCGATACACAATACTGACCATTAATATACGTATAATATAAAATGAATAGCCATGTATATATAAAGACAATTGCAAGAGGATAATATTTACGTGATAAAGATTGAAAAATTATATACTGTATTAAATTAAATAACAGTGTTACGTTGATCACGAGATAGCACAAATAAATCGCAAATCATACCAAGACGCATTCGATTAATTTGCGGCGCATCTCTATTATCTGTCACGCGTAAATGGCTAACCGTTTTCGACGGCGAGCGTAATGACAAAATTGGGTATCGAGTATCGAGAGAATTCATCAGCGTTGTTCATTGGTCGATTGTTGTTCTCTGCAGCACCGATACCGGGTGGTTGTAACATGGAATTTGATATCAAAGTATCGCCATATCAAAAACTCCATGCAGAAAACGGAATGATATTAGTAGACACGCAGCCAGCTTCAATTCTTTTCTCCAACGGTTCATCGATTTCCTGTGAAAAAAGCCCAATACAACACAGGATGTACCGTCTTTATCTGCCTAGACAGGATTTTACTTCAGATACATATTTCGACGCGATCACGAGAATGCTGACCGTGCAAGACATTGTGCGGAATGGCGACGAGGTATCTTGTAATATTAGACAGATAAAATTTCAGTCTCATATCGACAAATACCGATATTATAGAACTGCTATAGCGCTATCATTATTTTTGAATTATTCTAATATACACGCATCATAATTGTAGCGATCTACAAGCGATCTATTTTGCTAACAGAAGTTCTTAATGCTTATTGACTGTTGATGCATCTTATAATACTGGTCGACAATAATTTGTTGTTGACAATAATGGATTATTTTTGTTGATTTTGTATGTTATATCTTTTATACTGATTTTAAAAATGAATTAGAATTTATCCCTATGGCCTTCAATTTTTTAAATTAATGTATCCTTTTTTAGAAAATTAGTAACATTTAGTAACAATAACTCGTCGTATGGAATCTGTTTGTAATTAAAATTATCTATTTCCGTCTGAAAATTATTTATTTTATGAATAGAAAATCATGTTATATTTGGCTATTTTTCTATGAATCGTCTATTTAGGTCTAAACAAAAGGAGATAAGATAGAAATTTTTTAATGTATATTAAAAATCCCGCTTGTGTCAAATGTAACAGATTTGAAATCAGCGCAAAAAATACTGTAAAATCATTTTATAAAATTAATTTAATTAATAACAAAAGAAAAGTGAAATTGTGCTAAATAATATGAATTATCACAAAGTACCAGTTTATAAAATGCATAAAATTTTTTAATGCATGTTACTAAAAAACACTGCTTTTCTCATAAATTTATCAAGCAGATTTGAAATTAGGATAAAAAATATTCTAAAGATCACTGTAAAGATCTCTCAGATTAATTTAACATTAAGAGTGAAATTTTTGCCGACCAGTATAATTCACGATTAAAACATTTAAATTAACATATTAATATAATAATAAGTAATTAATAATGTTTTTGATAGATACCAGCAGGTACTCTCACGAGTTCTATGAGACGTATCTACAGTGCGTACACCGGCACAGGATCAGTGTATGCCACAGTTGCTATTTATGAAAATTACTCTTCAGCTTACATCCCAATTTTTACATACGCTTGCAGTCCTCTGCTCTATCCGGAAAGTTGTAAAGTTTTAAGTATGTTTTATCTTTTTTAAAACTGTTATTTTATAGCTGAAGTAGTACACACTTTTTGTACTCAAAGTAAAATAAGTATATATTTGAAATTTGGCAAAAGCATGAAGAAAAATTCTGATACAGTCCACTGCAGAGTAAAAAAAGCAATAAAAAAATAAACTTTATATTTCAACATAATCATAGCGAATAATATTCGAGTTTTATTTGAAACGCTATATATTTTTTTTTTTGCATGAAATATAGTTATGTGTACGACGATAGATTATACCTCTTTTTTTTATGAGGTGGTATTGTAAAATGTGAATTTTTTTTAATAATTATTTTCTATCTTTCTAAACGCATGAATATCTTTCGAATATTATAACTTAACAAATTACGTATTAAGTGTCTCATGAAAGATTTATATAATATAATATTATTTTCCTCGTTTCGTCATTTTTTTTCAGATGACACATTTGCACATATAATTTGCGCACTGGTCCTGATAATAGGCTGTCTGTCTATTATTATAGGATATAAATACCCTTCTATAGATCGTTCATTACCGAGTTGTATGATAGGTGGTATCTTAGGATACACTATAGCACTGACCGGCAATTACAGCATCGCAAGTAATCATACATACATTAATTTTATCGAAACATTTTAATGAAATCATATACGGAGAATTTTTTCTTAGAATTTATCCTGAAAATATGATAGTCGTGGGACAGTATTGTATTTCGAAGAATTTTAATGTAAATCTCTCTCATTCATTAATAAAACTACAATAAAGTATAAAAGAAGTTTGATTAATTTTACTGAAGTGCATGATAAAAATCTTTAAAATATTATATTGTACCGCAACTATCATATTTTCAGGGTAAATTTTAAAAGAAAATTCTCTCCGTGTATATATATATATATATATATTTAATCTCTCTCTTATATTTATCTCTCATACTTCAACTTATCTCTTGAGAAGACATGCGCGATTTTAATGACTCTTGTTTCTTTCAGTCAACGTTCTGATAGGTTCGACATTTGCTATACTTGCTGCAACCATATCGACACTTTTAGGTGCCTGTGAGTGGTTACGCAATATATCATTGGGATTCTTATGCGCATGTATCACATACCTCTATGCTCCAGGTACGTACTACTATATCTTGATCAAAATAAAACCGCGTTTTAAAAAACTGCATGGCTTGCAACGATATTGAATAAAGAATATATTAACTATCTCGGTCTCTTGTCTAAAGAATACTTTTGGTATTTTTTGTTCGAATATTTATTGAATAGTTAATTCAACAAATCAGAAATAAAGATCCTAAATGGTCAAGTTGAATTCAGTGCTCAAGTAATTCCGAAGGGCTGACCAAAATTGTGTACACTAATGCCTACTAACTAATGTCCAGTAATACCCAATTTCGAAGAATTTTAATGTAAATCTCTCTCATTCATTAATAAAACTATAAAATAAGTTTCTAACTATCAAATAAAGTATAAAATAAGTTTGATTTTACTGAAGTGCAGGATAAAAATCTTTAAAATATTATATTGTAATGTTTTATGTCCACTAATACCCTAATAATGCCCATTAATGCTTATTAATGTCCTAATAATATTATATTATATATGACCTCATACCGTTTATTATAATATAGTTTTCTTAAGTAATGCCCAGTAATGCCCCAAATTTGCATACCGCAATGCTCTCAGCAGTTTACCTCTTGAATAATTCCGTGTGAATTGATATGCTTATATTCAATCCTGCAAACAGCGCGCCGAATTTAATTTTCAGTCTTGAAACACAATCGTAACAGAACTAGCACGGTAATGTCAAAAATTAAATTGATAAACAATTTAATAATATTATAATGCTCATAGGTATCTTACAATTAGAAGATGTTAATAATGCGATGCTGATAAGTATCAAATCTGAATAATTTTATTGCGAAAAGATTACCTATAATTCATTTACGGCCTAATCATCGCGTCCAATGCTACAAGTCTCACTCTTTTGTACTAACACGTCACAAAATGTAACATAGAGTACAATAAACACGAAAGGATAGGGAAACGAAGGCGGGAATCGTAGGTAGCCTCTCCACGCCGCGGTGCTCGCGAAGGGCTGTTGCGAATTATAGGAAAATAATGAAAGCCAGGCTTAAAAGCGGAGGGATAGAGCCGCGCTGCGCCGCCACCCCGAAGTTAGTTCGAGTTTGGCGAAGGGATGAGAGGCGCACAGTCAGTTTCTCCCCGTAGCTTCTATCAATGCTGGCCGCTCATGTGGAAACCTCGCCCGCTGAATCCCCCATGCAGAAGCGGCATGGCGCATTCACATTGCCTCCCACCTTTCTCACCATAACGCTGCGACTACCCTTCGTCTACCCTCACCCAGGCACAAACGCAAAAATGCGCCCGTCACCACCGCCACCACCACGCACGGAATACGCGTGCGATGTTCCAGGGTCTACCCTGTCAACGAGACTCCCACGTCATAGTGTAACCAGCTTGGAAGATTCGCATTTACCTAATTGTGTCCCCGTTTATTTATTCTGCATCGGGACCTATTTAGATTACGTGATGCGTGCATGCGCAACTGCACAGGAGCAGCGATTCGGACCCAATTCTATCCCGTCGACAGATGATCGCGATCGCTATTTACTCTGAGTCGACCGCATTCACCCTGTACACCAGCGTAAAACGAATGATTATGATGTATCTGGGCGTCTGTTAATTAGACAATCAAAATTTTCACACGCGACATACATTGAAATTACAGCAATAGAAATATGGGACATTCGATTGTTAATTGGTTTATCATTTCGTCTTGATTCATATTAAAAAATGTTTCGGTGATTTGGATCTTATTCTCAATAATATTTCAAACATTTTGACTCGGTTTCTCACTGATAACTTATTGATCTCTTCTAGCGTGGATGTTTTATGTCTTGGAACACAATTGGTTATTCTGGTCTATGTTCATAAGCCTAATATTTGTCACGACTGCACTTCTGATGACAATATCCTATGTTGCTGAAATTATTGCACGTGCGATTTTCGGATCTTATTTCGTAATCGTCGCGATCGATTATTATACTGGAAGTAATTTGAAATATATTATTATCAACATAATCAGGAGGATAACTATATCTGGATTTAATTTAGCGTTCGTATATCCTCCATTTCAAAGTGCAGGTATGTCTTCGTAGCTTAACTGTAATAACTCGATATTATGCTCTATTCATTCTGTTTTTTTTTTTTCAGATGTAACTTTGATAATTGTCTGGAGTATTCTAATAGCAGTACGATTTATTATACAATCGTATGCTTCTTTATGTTGTCAGAAAAAATTTAAAACAGAATTAAAACGTGATACAGAAACAGTATCTTTACTAAATGACCATCAGGATGAATATTTTGCCGAAAGACATACAAGAAGATCTCACCGGCCTCGATATTATAAAAGTTATATAATATTATAGATATTATAAACATATATCTAATGCTGCTAATATGGTATGTAATAATTTTGAACAAAAATTTTGCAATTTTTTAATATTAATTTAGTCTATTTAAAATAATTCTATATATATATATATATATATACATAATTTTATTTAATGAAATTTTATAATATTATTAAAATCAATCTTGGTTAAAGATTGATTTAAGTTGCAAATCACAGTTGATATACTTTGTACAAGCTTATATAAATATTATATAAATATTATACATACCTGTTTTCCTCTTCGTTCTTCATCAAATATTGTAATGTGATATTTTCTTAAAATGGGGTATAAAATTACAACAATGATGCACAACGTCTCTATTGAACGTTTTAATATTCTGAATTCTTCTTTTATATTTTTTTAATATGAAAATTTTATTTTTGTTTAATCATTGTTTATTTTTATGTTAATATGTGTATACCTAAAGTATATTAATGTTATTTTTTATGAAACTGAATTAAAATATAATTAATAATTGTTAATTAAGTTGTGCAGCATTATTATAAATAGTTTATTATAGAGTTTATATATATATCTGATATTTTTTTACTATTTTACAATGTATTATATGAAAATTTATGTATTAGTGTGGAAGATAGTATTATGAATAAAGAATGTTGATTTGGCATTAAAATGAAATAACATTTATTGAATCGAGACAGTGACACCTAACAGTGGTTCTCTATTTCCTACTACTTACAATCTTAAAGTTAATCACAGCAACAATATTATCTCATTATTCACAACACTTACATAGATTACTGTCGCAATAATATATTATTCTCATTAATAAATTTGTTAATACTCATACATTGTAGTTGTTATTAGTAATATCATTACAGATAATAAGAAAGACGCGTAACCACTTCCGCGTAACGTTGGTTGGTTGTATAACGATTAAAGCATAATTTCGCTGAAACGCATTTTACATGCATGAAATTGCGGTAACGTTCAATTCGCAAAAGTTCTATGCAAATGCAGATTTACAAAGGTAACATAATAAATGAGAAGTACTTTAATCTACTATTCGCGAAATGCACAGCCTGTTGCAAGTGCAGCGCCTGTTTGCAGAGGATCTTCGTGCAGACGTGTATAATACGCAACCGTTTAGTGGATACGTATTTAGTTCATCCCGGAAGATTTCTTCGAGTAGAGCAATAATATCGATGAACGCAAATGTTTTCGTAATTTATTTTTTCGACGTTATATAATCTTATGTTTGCAATTATCCTTCAATTCAAGAAAAGATAGACAATTAAGCCTGAACACATAAGTATATAATAATATTTTGAAAAATTTAATTAGTGAGAAATTTATTCGTGAGGAGGATATCAAATATTGCAGTCTACTTCGGATCCTTGTGAATTTTTTAAATTCTGGGCGCTTTATATCTTTCTTAGATGTTTACCTCCTTCTCTATTTTATTTTTGAAATTACGTACACACATATATCTATGTGTGCGCGCGCGCGTGTGTGTGTGTGTGTGTGTGTAAAAGATGGCAATATTTATAGCAAAATAACAAAATTAAAAAATCTTTTATGAATTTAAAAATCAAAGAAAGCGAGAAAAATTCTTTGAATAAAAGTAAATTAATATTAAAAAAAAATTCTTCAAGGATCTCTCTTCACGTCGAATGAAATTTCTATAACAAGGAAGTGGTATTGGCTAATTTAAATAAAAGTTGTCTCGAACTGGAGTTTATCATCGCGAGATCAATTTTATAGCGGTGCCGTTTAGAGATGCACCGAAGATTTTCCAGCGTTTTCAGTTGACGCTGTTTTTATTTTCGTTTTCTTCCAAAAATATAAATTTACTAATTTACACAGTACACTCTCCATTAAGTGCTCTTCACGTATAAACGTTCAACAAGTTTACACGAGCCCTACGTGACCGTGTAAACGCCGACGAGAAACGAGCGACGCTGCTCCGAGTGGCGTAATTTTACACATACTTCACACGTTACTGTTTAACACAATGTATATCGTCCACGATTATCTATTGGCTGCTGATTAATTGTAGAGAGTTCGTCACCTACATTTATTACGACACGCATTGTCGATAAAACAATCGTTACGCGTTACCGAGAAAAAAAAAAGGAAAAACGCTTGGAAATATTCACATCGCGACAGAAAATAATCAGCATATACAATGCTGCCTCCTGAAAAAAAGCTCTGTCGAGTTCTGGAACGATAAAATTTGAAAAATATCGAATTGCTATTTTCACGCCGTTTTTTCCATACCATACGAATCAGTGACTAATTATTCGACGCGATCGTGCGGCGCGACTCAATTACTAAAAAAACGTGCTATTCTCCCCGTTAGGTGGTGATCGAAATGCATCGATTAAATGGATCACGGATATAAACACCCATTGAAATCGCAATAAGTCCGCACAGGTGGTTGACATTTCTCCTTGCGATTAAAAAAAAAATAATAATCTAGTTTTATGAATAATAGAATCGCCAAATTTTTATTTTCGTGATTTCTGAAATTATTATTGTAAAAATTCCACAATGTAAAGTAATAATATATCATTCGTAAAAAGATTGTAGCTTTAAAATAAATGCAATAAACGCAATCGCCTTATTCGTAGGATTACTCTTTTAAATAATACGTATGAGATATTATGCAAAATTTCTGTATTTTTTGTAATCTTGTTTTGGTGATTAATTTTACATGTATATTTGCGTGGGTATTGAGATCTGTTCCAAAACTCGTTCAAACTCGTCTTCAAACGAAAAATTTGCGCGTTCGACGATTTGTGTTTTCGCGAAATGATAGGTGAATAAATGTAGGCTCAGATCATTTGATTTTATTGAAGTTCTGCTGTTGCACGGTGTAAGTCAACGGAGTCATCGTTTCGGTGAGGGAAAACATTGAATACACGGATAAGATGTTGCGTAGTTTATAATGTGGATACGTTCGAACGTAATTGGAGAATTCATCTAACTTATTTACGTATATATACAGTGATAATTATTTCTAATGTACAGTACTGGTTTAAAGAGAGTAACAAATGCTATCTTACAATTATCTTTATACAGCATAATCGAAAGAATGTGCTTCGATCGTGTGCGCGGTGACGATTAACGAGTTCGATGCCAATAAGATTTCTCGTTACTGCGCGAGCACCAATATTTGCGATTCGTTTGTAACGACGAATCCGCTTCCTCGGTCCATTAGCTCAGCGATACATTTACATTAATAGCAATAAATACCGACGCAAACGTTCATGCTACTTGCCTGCTTCGGGCATTACTGTGACATTTACGAAATCTTCTCTATGATTACGTCGGTTTATTCTTCACGACCTCATACGTCACTTTATTATGGTAATAAGGATGGTATAAGCTACAGATTGGATTGTCTTAATCTAGAATCGTGTATCTTGGACCGGAATGAACGTTGTGGAGAGATGTGTAAATAAAGAGTTTCAAATCGAACATTTTCGCCTCCTGTGTCATTGTTCGCAAATGTGTTTTAAATATATTTAGTTTACGCGAAATTTAAAAAAGTGCTATTTGCGTTACTACGTTAAAGAGGATCTGAAACTGCAATATTGCTATTCTCGATAAATCTTGCACGCAGATCTCGAGGTTTAAATCTAGCATAATTTGAAATACACGCGGCGATTTTTATTGCGCGTCCGGTTGCATTTGCATAAAGCGTGCGATAAATCCACGCGTGAAGAACCACTCACATTAATAATAATGTAATAACAATATTTTTATCGAGTACAACAAACAAATAAACAACAGAAGATATATATAAAAAAAAAATTGCAATTTTTTTCTCTTTCAAAAGAATGTTTTCATTTAAGAGTATAAATAAAAAGTATATATAATAAAATATATTATAAATTAATATAAATAGATATTAAAAAAAAATTATTTCCTTTATAACTCTGGGATATTTTTCGCGAATAAATTGTCGATCAATATTACATTGATCATGTAAATTAGGGCCGCGGTATCCTTTCGAGAGCAGTGTCTTCCGACGCCATGTCTGCCGACAGACACGATGGCCGGCCTTGCTAAAAAAAAAAAACATCGAGAGACTCCCACCCTAAACTCGCGCGAGAATATATTTCGGCGGGAGCCGCCTACGTGTCTGCGGCTCCCTTTCAATTTCCACGCGGTTCGCGGCCGCCCTTACACGAAGGAAAATATTTGCCGGAAACCGATACAACGTGCGGCAAACAATATGCGCCCGGCGCTATCCAATAAATCCGGTAATAAAGCTCCCCGATACCGAAAAACGAGAGCCGCTGTAAATTTAATGAATGCTCTTGACATCGATCGACTTCGGGGAAACTAAAAGGGAGAATTCGCGCATGTCGGGCGAAGTGAAAAATAACTTTTCCGGGACATTATGAACGCTTATTAAAAAGATTCTTTCGTAGCAATAAAATTATCGATGCAAATGCACGAGAGATCACGTTAGAAATTGTGTAATGAACGTCTTAAGGAAATTATATTTTTGTTACGGATATAACTACGACGGATAACTAGTGGCTCTTCACGCGAAAATCCTCGACGTGACGACGAAGGTAGCGTAACGTAAAATCATTTACACATACTATCGGTGAATAGGTAATTACCCTGCGTGACCCGGGGTCATGCGTATACATCTACGAAATCTAGATCAGACACGAAGTGGAATGGATGGGTAAAATCCATTGGTTCGAGCTCGAATTATAAAACTTATTGTGCTGTCTCAAAAATTCCGCCCTGTGTAATCAGATCGCGTTGATAAAAAAATCTTTTCATTCAATTTCAAAGAGGATTTAATTGCGACGAGCTGCTGCTCCATTACTGATCCGCCAATGCGGGCGTTGGCAAATTTACAAATTGTTCAAGAAGGGCGAGGAGGGGAGGGGGAGGGGGAATCTATCCTATCTCCTAATTCTAATCGAATAGTTTCGTAGATAGGTATTGCCATTCAGAAAATTGACGGTCGTAAACATTCGAGGACGCGAGTTATTAATCCGACATGCGAGGAAATTACACGATTAATGATATTAACTCTACGAACAATTAAATATTGTTCGATCAATCGAAACACTACAAGATATAATTGCAACGTCATTTATCAAGCATGCTGTCGATGTTTCTGATAAAAAGCCTTTACCAGCTATATATTTGTGGATGGGACAACGTTCCATAATAATTAATAAATAAATGACCGCGAAATTAAACGAACGAAATTCTTCAACTTATTATTAGAAAA
This sequence comes from Acromyrmex echinatior, assembly GCF_000204515.1. Next base: position 496,345 of record NW_011627254.1, on the reverse strand, counting down.
CGAAGAAACATTTCGGAACTGTGTTCATTCCACGCACAACCGACACTAACCGCGCGTCTTCGATGCGATCGGCGTTACGCTGTCGTGCGAACTATCGGAAGGGTGCGAGTTTTCGACTCGTAGCGTCTGTCTTCGCGTCTACCCGTGGCGGGTCGTCATCGACAGCGATCGTCACCGTCGGCAATCAAGTGCGCGAGGAAACGCCGCACTCTACATCTCGGGGACATGGGATCACACTTGCGCGACGGTGCACGGATCACGGAAATTCAGTCGTTTCACTCACTGGTGTCGGAATTGTGCACGGGGGTGGTCGCCGGTGTGCTGGGGGCCTGATGCTGCGTCGACTGCGTTGGTATCCCGAGGGAAGCGAGGAGCGGTCGTGGCACCGCGCCCGGGGTGGCGCTCGGCGGCGGCGGGCTCTCCTGGCCTACGAGCAAACTCGCGGGCGGGAACCCGAAGAGCTGGGATCACTGGAGCCTCGGCCAATAGTTGCCTGCCAGGTCCGGGGTCTGCGAGGGAATCTGCACCGGCACCGAGACGCCGGCTGATATCACTCCTGAAACAATTTCAGATGTCGGGGGATTGAGCGCATTTCATGCGACGGCACGAGACCTGTCGAGGCTCTGGAAAACGGAACGGGAAGTGATTGTAAAGGAGCGAAGCAATATGGATGATGAGCAATATAAATGATGGGAGTTGAACCGCCCCTGTGTGGTACATAAGAAACAGAAATATAATTTTCCACACGAAAGAACGTTTTTTTTTTAAGTATCTAAAATGTCGGCTAAATATTGTATAATACAGACAAATCTGAAAATAATTTCCTTGGACCATCAATATAATTATGTAAGACACCAAACTGATTCAATTGGTTAGAATGTCAAAACGCATTACTCATTCTGCTTGAAATTCCCAATTTGTGATGGTCCAACAAAATTATTTCAAAAATAAGTATGACCGTACTTATAAATGATATATATAATTATGATAGGGAACGCCAATAATCGGGCAAAATTAGATGTTATGAATACTATATGTTATATTCTTAATTTTAAATTTAATTATTTTAGATGTGACTGTGTGCGCCGAAACGTTCAAACGAACATTAATCACAATCGATCTGAGACGCTAATAATATAAACATGAATATGATAAGACACCAAAATATTCGGACATTTCTACATATGAAATAATCCCCTAAATTAAAATTATTTCAAATTTGTATTCAGTTAAATTCTTAAATACTTCAGCAAAATCATTCTTTCCTTAGCATATCGTTTGATAATGTGTTTCAAAATTGATGGATTATCTTAGGATAAAATTCCTAAGATAATTCTCCGTTCTTTAAATAAATTAAATTATTCATCTCGTCTCATTATTATTTAATGATTTAATTTATTTCACTATTTTCTAACAATGCATGTATCTTCTTGATTAAGAAAATACAGTTTCAGCAACTTGCGAGGATTGCGACGATCGCTGCGAGCGGAACGCGTCATTAATCGCGTGAAACACAGTAGGACTAATTCGCTAAAAACAACCGAGTACGTATTTACGGAAAACGACATGAAACGCATTCGTGAGTGTCGCCCGCGGCGACGGTTGCATAAATAGGATTCGGTTATGATAGCGCGCGGCGGCTTCGCACACTTCTGCAATTTGAATTAAACACCTTAACGAGCTGCGTCTAATCCAATATAAACTTGCCGCGAAAACATTTACGCTCTATGGGCCTCGCGTCGTAACTTCGTTCCTCGCATGAGCTATAATTATGGCATAAATGCAAGACGGGTAATTTGGCAAACGTTGCAACGAGAACGTAAGCCATATTTACGTTAACTGTGGAACTTTTATTCAGTTAAAAATTAACATATTTAAAATATCGGAAATTAATCATGGCGCAAAGGTGCGAAAAAATAGAATCCTATTTATTTGCGTTTCTGTAATTCAACGATAATATCAAATACCCTGAACAGTGTATGACAGCGTATTTAGTACGTATATAACCATTTATTTCATTGATATGTGAGTAACAAAAACTTTTTCACTTTTTTATTTAAAAATTGTATTGCTCTAATCAAAATTTGGTTCAGTTAACCAATTGAAAAAAATTTCAATATAATGGAACAATAATTTTTAAATAAAAGGTCAGAAAGTTTTCATTAGTCACGTATCGACAAAATAAATGGTTATACGTACGTAAGCATTTATCTCAACCCGTAGGGTTTAATTCAAAGATGATCGATGCCGCCGCAAAATAATTTCTTGGCCACGCGACTTTTTAGATTCCGACATTCAATCGCATCTTAGCAATCTCTCGAGAGTTTCATCTTTAACTTCATATCCAACGAATACTCTCAACTGTCATCTCAATGTCGAGGGATTAATCGAATATCCGTAACTCTCTCGTTCACCACGTCCGCCAACTGCGTCGGCAAACTCGCGCGGTTACGCTCGTTTCCGCGGTTGAATCCCGCTAACTCCGGGGGCGGCTACTTAACTATGAAAACGGCGCCGTTTCAGCCGGCAGGACAGGCGCGGCGCTAACGAGCGCGGTGAAAGTCCTTACGGCGCTCGTGCACGTAAAGCGATTATGATGGATAACCCGCGGCGAGGGAGGGGGAGGGATGAAAGAGCAGAAAGGAAGAAAGACGGCCGCGAGAAGAGTGTTCGGGACAGCGAGAGGAATAGCGGGGTGGGACACACGGTGCGCGCGTGTTCCGCAGTATTCCACCATTCCGGCTTGCGCTCCGCTCCGTTCCGTTCCTGTAGATACGCCGCGCACCCCCGTATTTCCTCCCCTTTGGGTTCGCACGTTATTGAGCGCTCGCCCAGCCGAGGCGAGACCCAACCCATCCACATCCTCTGTTCACCCCTGTATATCCTCAGGAGGGAGAGGAAGCGAGAGAGAAAGAGAGACGCGGAGAAAGAGGCAAAAGGGAGCCCGGCGGAGGGCGACGAGAGAGGGACGGATAGATGGATAGACACGAAGGAGCGAGCGCACCCCTCACGGTGGAAGGGTATAGAGGCGAAGGGAGAGAGAGAGAGAGAGAGAGAGAGAGAGAGAGAGAGAGAAGGCGAGGCGACGCTGAAGTTGCGAGAAGAGGCGCGACCCTCCGTGGTGGCTTTCGCTAAACGGAAGACGAGAGGGTGAGATAGTGAAGATAGACGGAGAAAAGGAATAATAGAGGAAGAGAGTCGAGAGAGAGAAAAGAAAGAGCCGAGCGGAGAGGAGCCAACCGGCATGTAAAAAAAAAAGAGAGAAGGGAGAGAGAAGTTGAGTCGAGAAAATGGAAAATTCACCAGCTACATCGGCGGGGTTGGAAAACCGCCGAACATCCCATTCTTCGATTCAGCCCAGCGGCGCCATGCGAGATTTGTTTTAAAATCCTTTTACAATTCCGTGGGCGAGCGTGGAGCCGCGACCGCGTCGTTGCCCGCTCGCTCTTTATATCTCTCCCTCTATCTCTCTCTCTTGTTCTGTTAGCAGGACTATGTAGATTGCGTGTGAAGAGGCTCCCAGGTAATTCTCGACGCTTTATTTCGCGCTTTGAGCCGGCTAGAGCGCGAGGAAGAAACGGCGATCGCTCGCCGAGCGAAAATTGGAAACGAAAACCCCTACTGGTTTTTGACGAGAATTCGTTCTATCATTACATTCTCGTACATGTATGTTGTATCAATGAATGCATAGAATTTTTGAAGATAATCTAAGCAATGGGAAAGTGAGTTAAGAAAAAATTTCATAGCTATATTCGTATTGAGATATATGTACATAATATTTCGATATTTTTGCTAGGCGTTAAGGATGTATCAGATGTATAAGCTTTGCAAAAAGAGACTGAAACTGGAAATTTATACTTTCCGTATAACGACGATTGATGTATACACGTAAAACAGATCCATAACATCAATATTTATATTTAATAATATATTTAATATAATTTTCAAATTTTTAAGTAAACATTTTCTCATTTTATCTCAATTATTTTTTTAAAAACTGTGTATTTATTATTGAAATAATTGTTGATTCAGGTTCTTAATCGCCTGTCAAACTTCTTGTGTTACTTTCAAATATAATATAAAAAAATGTGTAATATTTTTATTTTTCATTCTGTTAAAAAATAATACATCTTTAATGATAATAAATGAAATTTCTACTCTTAAAATAACTAAGAACGAGTAACAAAAATCAATTGAAACATTAAATAATCCTCCGCTTAATCGGAGGAAAATCGCAGAAGCAATGAAAAAAGAATTTTTTTAATTTGATAAAAATTACCGTTTTGTCATTTGTAAATATATTTTGAAAGACATTTTGAAAGACATTGCATGCACATAATATTTTTTCCTCCTGTAAGGTACATCGTTAGTTGCTTCCGGCAAATCCTAATTATTCCTGGCTCTGCCTAAATCATTCTTGAGTGACCTTGAAAGCACGAGGCACAGAGAACACGAGAAATTAGTCGTGGCGAGAACTCACCGGTTGCGGTCGAGGTTGTCGGCTGGTAAGGTGCTCCACCTGGTCCAGCGGGTTGTCCCCCTGGCGTCGCGGGGGTGCCACCGTGAGACGTCGGGATGCCGCGATGCGGTTGCGAGTGCGCGGCCGCGGCCGCGCTGTGCGCGTGAGAGTAAGACTGCGTGAGCGAATGGAGAGGCTCGTGAAACACGTACGCCGGGTAGCCCTCAGCGCGTTGCTGAAGACAGCTTCCACCCATTGACCCGCCCAGGCTGCTTGACATCGAGCTACGAGGGAGAAAAGCATCCGTATCGAAAAACAACCAACTACCTCAACAAGTCACGATATGCATTGGCATGCATGAACGGCAGGCATGAACTCTAATTGCAGTAACGTGTAATTACATTTGCAAATTTCAGGAGTTTCAGGAGAGTTTACCGAAATATTTGGCATTAAAATTTTCACCATTGTGATAAAGATTTTAACAAAATTTCAGCAGAGTCATTTTACACTTTTTACAACAATGAATATCGCGCTGTTATCGAACGATCAAGATTTACTCTTGTACTCTATAAATTTTGCACTTGAGAAAAATGATGTTGCTTTAACGCAAAAAATTCTCTAACCTGTATGTGTCGGGCATAGTGGCAATCGGTTGCGGTATCGATGAGTACATGGCGTTGAATCCAGCGTTTAAGGGTAACCGTGGCGTAGCAGGGGTGGCCGCGGGAGGCGCGGTGCCGCTGCTACCCCCGCCGCTGCCACCGGCGACCACCTGATCGACGGCGGCCCTCCTCTGGTTCCGTAATTTCTCCTCTCGACGCCACTTCGCTCTGCGATTACTGAACCACACCTGCAACCGACACAATGACGGTGCCTTTGTCACGATAAGTGTGCAGCCGCACACTCGGCGCCGCCGGCACGGTATTTCGCATCATCCGCACTCATCCGCATTCGTACTCATTCGCGCTCCACGACTCTCTTCTGCTTCCTCTCCGGAGAGAACGCCTTCATCCTCCCCGAACCATCCTATTGTCCTGTCCCTTCCCCCCTCCCCCTCTCCTTTCTCTCTCTTTCTCTCCCCCTCTTTTTTTCCGCCTCTATCCGACCGAGCCTCTTGTCTACTCTCCAGGTAGCACGAAATCTAGCGCCCAGACTAATCTACTCTTTTCGCATCTCATGCGAATAGAGGCGCGAGTTTGCACGAGACGCTTCTCCAATTTGTTAATTGCGATTGAGCAGTTGTCAGACGGGAAATTGAGTTACTCTTGCTCGCTTGGCCCTTTCCCATGCACAGCACCCTTCTCTTCCTCATCCTCTCTCTACATGTTTTTACCTGCCGCCCCTTCGCTGTCGTGCTTTTATTTTACGCGTCTCTTTTCAAGCTTCTGGTTGCACTACAAATTGCAGCTCGATATCCGACTCTAATACGTAATATTGTAGGTAATATACCCCGTCACGCCAATATCGCACCAATCTTGCATTAATATTATCGGGACGGGTCGAAGGTCTTTGATTATTTCTATCTGCGATGTTATTAGATTTTAAAACGTCGATTAACTTTAACCTTTATACTTTTATTCAATCGACTCCTTGTTTCTTTGCAGGGCTATAATTAGAAGGAGATATAGAGAATACGTCAGAATTATATAAAAATGTGACACTGTAGCGAAAATATTAAAGAATTAAGAATGACTTTAATGTCTAAATATCTTTTCACTATGTCGAGGCGATATCCCAAATAACACGATGGAGGTTCGTATAATAAAAATCGAGAGTTTATCCTTCCCTATCCCACGCCTGCACGGATTTCCTGATTTTTGTGATTCCTTTCGGTGATAAGAGGATTCGTCCCCTTCGATATATCGGTTTTTCCCCCGCCGGCACTTAGAGCAATCCATGAACCGTGCATTTGGCTTTCACATCTCTTTTTTATGTGTATATTGCAATACTGTTTAGTAGTGTCAATTTTACAAAGCACACAATTACACGAATTTTATTATTTTACGAATTATATGAAATCATTAGATAAATTGTATGAAATTCACACGAAATATTATTAGGCATCAAAACCCGCTTTGAACCGAATATGAAATACTTCTTTGTTTATCTGATTGAACATTTCGATCGATTTTCATTTAATAGCATTTACATGAATTTTGCGCTTTTCATGTATGATGAAATATTTTAATGCCCCATTCTCTATACGATTATACTTTACTATTATTGATTATTATAAATATAAATTTGTCCTATACAATATCAATCATTGCGTTGATGTAAATGTCAATTGACGGATCCTTCTTATTCACGGAATAATGATCGTCATTAATGAGAAGAGAAGACCCAAAATTATTAAGTTATATTTAATACAGTAAATATAGTCGTGTAATTACAGCGCGAGTTTTTGAGAAAGTAATCCGCATATTTTTGCTAGTGCGCGCAGATGAAAATAGAAGACAAAGCAATAACGGCAATTTCCATTTCTGTCGATTTTGACGTAACGAATTATCGTGTACGATAGAGGAAAAAAAGAGAGATGTTTTTCGCAGCGGAAAGAAATGCCATCAACGTAGAAATACAAGCCTTCCGCAATCTCACGTATAACGCCACGCTACGAGCACGGGGGTCCTCGATTGAATCAAAAAATAAATTCTATCCTCCTGTCCTCCCATTGGCGCAGCAAATCGTGTTCGACCACCCCACCGTCAAATATCTGCCATTCGCCCGCAGCGGGCTCCTTCCGCCCAATACTATCGTCCCTCGTAAACTCGTCCTCCCTCGTTCCGAAAACTCGTCCGAATCGATCCACGCCGAAAGTCCGTGATACGAACACGTTCGGTCCTTAGTGTTACCTACTCAAAGAACACAAGTCTCCTCTCTCAGCATCAACGGCTGAAATGCGGTGAAGACCGGTTTCCGACTCTGGTTTCCGACCTTGAAACTTTCGACCTTCATTCACGATGTGCCAACTGGAAGCGCAAGAAATTCGCTCGTTTACGTACACGCCTCGCAGTACTTTCAGAGATTATAAACGAGAAAAAAATAGATTCTTTATCTAAAAAAAATTGCGTGACGATGTTAATACTGATTTCAGCAGATCTCGTGCATATCTAACATTCAGCTTTATGATTTATTATTTGCGTCTGTTTTATTCGAGTTGCCCTGGAGCAAAAATCCCTTTAATCCTCGCGTAGCGTATCGGCCATCGCGCTCACACGAGTCGACTTAGGGAATGCCGCGGATGATAATCGGCCAACGACGTGACGGTAGTACAGCGTGGCGAATCTCGTGGCCATGGCCGAGGTATATAGGTGGAAAAGCGAGGGATGGGCCAATCGGAGGGCGACCTCCCTGGGGACACGACCATGGTTGCCATGGTTGCGTCCGAGAACCCTCTTAGGCCTTTTGCACGATCCCTCGCGGTTCGGACGGGCCGCGTTTACATACCGCGCCATGCCGCGCCATGCCGCGTAATGTGTTCTATGTTCCATTAGAGTTCCCGGCACTTCATTCTTCGTCTTTCACATACTTTGCCATTCAGCGATCGACCAGCAATCGGTCCAACTCGGCGATCTCCGCGATTCCTCTCTTTCATTCTCTCCAGCAACCTCTACTATCTTTTTCTCTTCACCCTCTTTCGCTCAGTCTTCCTTTCTCTCTTACCTTCTCTCTCTCTCTCTCTCCCTCCTTCCTCCTCCCCCCCTCTCTCTCTCTCTCTCTCGCTTCCTCGTCAAACTTCTCCTTTTCCCTCCCACGCCGGAACTCCCGGTTTCCTGCACTTAGCAAGATCAATACCAGCCAACGAGGCTTGAAAACATGCGTCAACATGGTCTTGCACTGTTTGTACGTCCACATAACGCTCAGCGCGCTCGGCTACTCTACCACCACACCAAACCCCGCCGGCCACTTCGTCGACCCTTTCGTCTCTTCATACCGCGCTAGTGCAGGTGAGAGGCGGTAGGGGGTGGAAGGTAAACGCGGCCAAACAATGTTCGATAAGGCTACGTATGTATTAACGGTTTGACGTTGGTATTAATTATAATTATACATCACGGCATTTTGCAGCCCTTGTATGATTAAAAACTAAAGGGTGTTATCGAAATGGGAGAATTGCTAAACAACGTCAACATGTATTATGGATATAGTTACACATGTAACGGGGAACTTAATCGTATTGAAAATAATATTTTCATGTTGCTAATAACTATTTAGAACAGATTACTGTAGAAATGGGAAGAAAATATAATTATAACTACAATCGTAATTCAAGTTGTGTCGAGTTATATGTAACAAAATGTAGTAATATATAATGCAATGAATTAAAATAGGACTTTTGATTTAATCCGTTCATTCTGGATAAGAGTTACAATTAGACAACACAAGCGTTTGAAATACCTATATAAAGAGCATTAAAATAAAATAAGTATATTGTAACAATTAAAATGTCCGGATTTTAAAAAATCTTTGAAACTCTTTAATTGTATAACTTTTTTAATTATCGCGGAGGTTAATATTTATGTTTCCTTCACTTTGATTATCACAATTTTTCTACCAGTTGCAGCCTTTGCTACGTCACATGAAGAATATAAACTCGTTTTGCAGAAAAGCGTTGGCGAACAGAGAGAGTTTTGCAGAAACTTTATGAGGAAACGAACAAGAATTGCAGTAGCATTACCCACTTTAAATGCAAGGTTTTGCGAGGTTTCTTATAATTTAAATTATTCTTATTCCGTCGAAATTCTGTCTCTCGTTTTCCTTCATTCTTGACTTTGTCGAGGCAATCAAAGATTCTTCAAATTTGTAAAATTTTCCAAGTCCTTCGGGACATTGGATAAAATTCAATTATCGTTTTGCAATGTCCAATTCAGTAAAACATTTGGATTTGTATAACTGTGTTCCATATTCTCATTTAATAATTTTTAAAATAAAGTTTTCAACACATAAATGCATTATTATCAGAAAAATACATGTTCTAAATACATGTTCTAAATTCTGATAAACAAATAAATCGTGCACCTGCTTACGTATCGCAAACTCGAAGAGACTCGACGAGAAAAATTGTACATAAGAATACATAAATGGCGACGAAGCGGTGCGGTCGAACGAAAGAGGTGACGAAATCCCATTGGAAGTGAGAGCTCGCGAGCGGCATCAAACTCTCGCCGTTGGAGGTGTTTAACGTTCCCCACGTACGAGCACGTGGCCGCACGTTAAAAGCGTTTAATGAAAGGGCGTCGTCGCACTTACGCCGTTCGACCCTCCCGGGAGGAACGGGCGGAATAAGAAGAGCAAGAAGAGAGAAAGACGCGCCCGGGGAAAACGTTGCGAGACGAGGGCGAGAGAGGAGGACAGGTGGGTGGAGCGAAGCGCACACACGCCGCATTCGCACATTCACACTCACCTGGATACGTGCCTCAGGTAATCCGATCTTCTCGGCGAGACGCTCCCGTGCAAACACGTCCGGGTAATGTGTCCGCTCGAATTCTGAAACGAAACCAGTTTGCAACAAGTGCTCGTTATTTAGCTGCGTCGTCGGCATTAATTATCGCGATATAAACGAAGCCGGCCATTGCGTATTTTCTCTCAACCGAGCGGATTCCAAAGGCCAAATGGGGGAGAATACCGATTCTCGATATGTCGATATACCGATTGCTTTTCAGTTTATCACGAACAAATAAATTTATGCGAAAAGTTTTAATTTGAAGAATCTCAAGCACCAAGAAGAAAAATTATATAATTGCCAACATTGCGAATTGCGAGGCATTACACGTCCAATTAAATTTTTAAAGAAGGGAAAATTAATTGAAACAAGAGTTTACAGTCGAGGAAAAGCACGTGATTTCTAAAGTCGTATATACTATTATATTTTGTATTGTACGATACAAGTGACTGTTAAGATTGATAATTTTTTCGGATTTTCTACTAACCTTTCTCGAGGCTGTCTATCTGCTCGTTAGAGAAGGAAGTTCGGTTGCGCTGCAATTTCCTCTTCAGCCTCAGCCGCACTTGCGAGTCCTCGTCGCCAGAGGAGTTGTGCTCCGAATTACCGTCCGAAGTTGTCTCCTGCTGATGCGACAATAGAGACCCGGTGTCTGGAACAAGAATTAATTACCTTTCCTTCAGAATGTATTGTTTCAGCCATCTTAAAGACAAGTTTTCCTCATTTACGATTAAACAATAAGATTAATTTCATCTTACATTTCAAGTATAATCATAATCGTACAAAAAAAAAAACGATTGTCTCCTTCTGTTTCCTAAACTGTGTCAAGCCTTAATCATTTAAACGGTAAAAATTCCACATCTCCGGCATTTTTCTCATAATGCAAGAAGCATCGATCTTATTACAAGAGAGCCTGCCGTTTCGCGTCAAATCAATCGGTCGATCCCGTAACACGATCCGCCGTTCTCGAGATTCCTAGACACCGCCGCGCGTTCAGGCGTGCGCGGCCGGTCTTCGGGGTCGCGTCTCGTGTTGGTGCGTCGGCGTTGGTTCGTACGCGCGCAAGGGTAAGTCTGTAATATATATAAAATACAGATTTTTAATTAATAGATATATCGATACGAAACCGTAATAGCACTTTTTTTTACATCCAATGCCATTTTAGGTTACGATAATATATTATCATATATGAATATCATAATATATATATATATATATATATATATATATATATATAGATGTTTATATATGTATGTATATATATATATATATATATGTAACACATACCGTTCACTCGTCAGCTGCTCGCTTTCTCGTTCGCTCATCTCAACCCCCGCGCAACCCCCAATTGGACTCAACCCTGCGAAACCCCCTCGACTAGAAATACCGGCACCCCAAACACGCCTCTTTCTTTCCCTCCGGTCCTTCCTGCCCTGCCTCATCGTTCTAACCGTCAACTCCCGTTCTTCTCCTTCCCGCGGAATCCACCCCCAAATCTCCTCGCGAACACCCCTGCGCGTAACGACCAGACCGGCAACGATCCTCGGCGGTCCGCTGCAGACGGATCGTTGGCTTTAATTTTCTAGGTGACGACGCACGCCCGGTGAAGAAAGAGAAGAGATTAGCCCGATGCTCTCTACAATCCGGTCGCTTAATGCGGCCGCTGTGGCCAAAGTGGCCGCGATCGACCGTTCGATGCATTCCTGTGCATTCAAGTGTACACTATAAGCAGCACTTTGACGTATCCAATAAGGCATGAAAACTACTACCTCATAGGTGACAACGCGATTTAAGATACTCCTATATAGATTTGAACAACAATTTTTAAAAAATTCGCTACATTTGATTGTCTCATTTATATTCAACTCAGCGTTAGTGTTATATCGTGAAGTCATTTGGCGCGCAAAAATATATTTTGATATACTAATATACAGATGTTAGAGAGAGAATATTTATTAGGTCAAGATAATTAGATTGATATATATAATCAAGAGACATATATAATGAATCACAAGACTGCAAAAAAGCGTTTTGGAAAGCACTTTTCTATCTGTCACTTATCGGTTCATTTAATCTGCCTATTAAATACGATCACATCTGGGTTCGTCATTCGTGGTTTTGACTAAAGAGCCGCGAGCATAATTTTCGTGATCTTATTAGACTTATAGCGCTATAGAATAGATCTTTCATTCCTTATTCGAACACGTATGTACACGTACATTGAACGCGCGCGCGCGAGATGTCGAAAGTCCATCAAGTGAATCATAATTCACAATGCAACGTACAATTCTCGTGAATCGAACGAAAGGACGAGAGAACGCAATCATTCGAAGAAATCTTTTCAAAAGCAAGATTATATAAATTTTAGTGTGCAAAGGCAAATACATATTAATCGAAATTTTAATTAAATTGAATTTTCATACTAAAACTATTATATGAATTATTTTTTTTACACGAAAGAAAGATTTTTATAATCCTTATTTACAACATAAAGTTATTTTCTTTTTTAACACGGATTTCATTTTTCACTATTTGAAAGGTAAAATAAAGTTGGATTAAAAGATAACAACTGGTAAATTAGTAACGATCTGCATGGTCTCTAACATGATGAATAAAACAAGCCATCAACAGATGCCGACTCCGCTAATATTTTATCAGTATTTCATCAATTAAGTAAAAGTAAATCAAAAACTTACCGCTTCGCTTCAGCAAAGAATCGTCACGGCCGTGAAGCTGACTGCCGGGCAGAAGAGTCTGACCGGATCCAGGAGTCGCCGCAGTTGGAATTCCCGTGGCCAGAGGATGATGGGGAGGTGTTGCCGAATACCATGCTGGTGGCCAACCTGCTGCCTGCCCGTTAAACATTCTCAGCTTGTCGTAGACACTCTCGGCACCCTGATGCGCTTGCACCGCGGCCGCCTGTTGCTCCTTCTGCGAAGCCAAGTTCCTGAGTACCCTGTTAATGGACGACACCTACAAAAAGACGGAGATTTTCGATTAGGATTAATTCCCGAATCATTTATTAATTCAATCCTATGAGGATCAAGAAAGTGCTATAAAAGCTGCTGTCAACTTTTGTACTTTTTATTGAAATTGCTGGCAACAATTTTTGTAAAAATTATAAGTAAATTTGTTTCGAAGTCTCTTAAAAATTTAGTAAAAATTATTATGCAAATTATGTTTGTCTTTATTTTAAATTCGAAATCAGTTCAGGAAATGTAACATTTTAATAGTTATACGTATAAAAAGAATGTTTAATATTAATAGATATTTCTAAATATATATATATATATATATATAATTCGATTAACGATCTGTGTATCTAAAACTTTTTTAAGTTGCCAATGGTGATTAATCTCCAATCTTTTATAATTTAAAGACTATAGAAGCAATTACCATTTTTTCTAATTTTGCTTCTAATATTCCTGTAGTTTACAGAAAAAATTGATGATTTAGAGAAAATGTTGCGTCGTTTTTCTAATGATACGCGGTGATCCTTATGCACTCAAGATACCTCCATCGTCCACTCTCGATCAAGAAAAAGGGAGATAGAGGCAAAAGAGGCTGGCGTGGCGGATCGGGGCAAGGCTCTTTGTAAAGTCTCACAACCTCAGCCACTCGTCGTCGCACGAGAATCATTTCCGTCGTCATAGTTGAGCACTGATTGTCCGTCCCTCGCCGTCGCCCCTTGCGCGGGATCTTTCTTCCTCTTTTTCGTCCTCCTGCGGTCGCGGGATGCGAAGGGGGTCATACCCAGATGAAAGGACACCGCCATCCAATTATTATTACATAAAACGGTCTCCACGGCTCTTCGTATCCGGCCCCTCCTATCCGAGGGACGGTCGCCGTCGTCATCGTTGTCGTCTTCACCTTACGCCCGCAACCGAGCCACTGGCTAACTCCAAAGTTATAACGAGCCGGCGTATAGCACAGGGATCTAAGCATTGCGCTCTCAACTTGCACATAATGGTCCTCAGCGTACTCCATACGCGCGCCAACCCCATCCTCCACACCCTTCTGCAATCGACGCCAGGCTCGGTGCAGCAGCTGGATATACACAGCCGTTAATGCAGCGCGGACGTCGGATATCGAGCGGAGCTTCTTAATTACGAGGTCGACAAGTTTCGACAAGAGCGGTATGAGAGCAAAGCCGATCCTTCTCGCGTAGTTTGAGTTAAAACCGACGGAATAATGGCCGAGTGAGACGCTGAGAGAACGTCACCGTTAGAATAGCGCGCTGCTATTAGAATTAAAAAAAACGAGGAAACCTGACTTGGATGGTTCGATTATATTCGAGGTACATTCAGGTAAATATTGTGCTTTTCGTAAATATCGTCCTACCGACTATGACGAAATTTCGTCATAAAATACAGGTAATTTTTTACGTAAAGCGATCTACCGCGATGTAATGAGAATTGTTAGGAGATATAAGAAAAAGTAGAATCACGTGTAAATTCAATCGCGAATAGAATATGTGCGAATATTAGGAAACATCGATTTTCATTGATCACACTTCCTACGTCTGGAGCTCATCGAGCGTACGTAACTTCCATCTCGACCCATTCCGACGCTACGAGATAGTAACAGGCGAATAGCGGAAGCAACGTTTCGAGACGAGCTAGCTCCAGCTAACCCGGACCAGGGCTCTCCGTCATCAAACCGTCTATCCAGGCTTGGATGCCGGGAGAGAGAGATCCCGACTGTACGCTCCGGACCGCTCTACTCTCGCCGCACAACAGCCGCAGCGTCGATGCAGGCCATTACACGCGCGACCGGACACGAATAATTGTGCAACACGCTTAACTGATCCCATTCACCCTGATTCTACCCGCTCCCGTCCGCTCTCGCCGCCGACTAACCCTGCGCGCACCCCCGATACCAACCCCCGACGCAATGTGTACCAGCCGCAATAGCCAACGTCACCGCCAATACTACCAGCGATCCACCAGTAATCGAGAAAAGATCGAAACGATCGAAAGAACGATCTGTCAATCAAATTGTCTCTCTTCTCTCTCGGTTCTGATTTTAAACTCTCCAAAATTATTCCAGACTGATTTTTGATTCATCGATTTCAAGTTATATTTACCAATTTTATCAACTTTATATTTCATTATTATAAGCAAATTTAAGAAATTTATTGTTAATAGAACGATGTTTGTCATTTCAATAAAAATATGTGATAAATATTAAATGTATTAGATCTGTCCGCGTTGCCTGCACTTTTTGCACTTAGCATCTTCGTTCTCTCTCTTTTCAACATCTGAATATATATTTATCCCGTTTTAAGTACAAACATTTTTTTGGGATTCCAAGCAACGCGAACAAACCTATTAAGAGATGAGATATACTTGGTATTTTCCAGCAAGAGACACAGTGTGTCCTCGGACAATAAAAAATCCAAAATCGAGATATAAGACTTTTAAAAAATTTCTTTTAGAAAAAATGTCTTTAAGATATCCCGTTTTCGGACATGCGCGTGTTGTATGGAATAATAATGATTTCATGTTTGTTCATTGACAAACGACAAGGATATAACGATATCTGGAAAGCACCCGCTAGAGCGATGTTTTCAAATGTAATCTCGCCAATAGCTAACACGTTACATGCTTAACGACAGAAGCGCGTGCTAGACGTTCTGATTGATCATCCTAGAATCCCCAACATCCCCCATCGACCTTCTTCATTCGGCAATTCCAAGAAACACACTAGCAAGAGCGAGTTTGCTCCACAAGCCGATGGATAACGACTTGTACGCGTGCCATCCCCCTCGGTATTCCTGACGGGCAGCCGATAGGGGGATCTGTCAGTAGAGAGAGCATCCTCGGAGGAGCCAGACGAGAGGACGATCGACTTCGAGGATATTTCGCGCGGTCGGGATGGAAGGTTGGGTGGGCAGGATGTTTGGTAGATGGACGGACGTATACAACGGAGAGGATTCTTCGAGTTCGGAGAAGGGCGATCAGCGTCCAGGAGGGTGGACAATGCCGAGGTCCGCGTAATGGACCGATTACCCCACCCAGCCGATCGTATTGACGAGACTTTGATTAGGGTCGAGTGGCCGGATCCGACGGGTAAGTACACCCGACCGGCTGTGCGCCACGATAAGTCGACGGCGGATTACGCGTAAACTTATACCGTATCCAATCAATGTATGACGCCAATACAGCGGGAAATTTATTCGCGCGTCACAAATTTATGCGAGACGAGAGAATCGTCCACGCAATCTAGAGGAATTAGAATCTGCGTAATCCGCTCATTTAAATTCGTTTTGTTCTAATCTATCATTCGTGATATTTAGCGAGATTTAGTTCAGTCAAGTTACCACGTTTATCAATTATTTATCAATTATTAATCTGACAGTCTGCATCCTAAATTAAGCGTATCTCACGTAATCAGATTTTTTTTTTCTTTTACTTACGCTGGGTATATTATCGTTATTGCAAACGCCCTCCTGCAAAAGTCGATCGCGAATCTCCCAGGCAAAGATCGAGGGACATTCTCTTTTGTAGTCGGCAATTTTGTTGACCACAGGCGTTGTCGCCACTCGCGGCTTGCTACCGCCGATTGCCCGCGGCTTGATTGAACCAGTCTCGTAATACCTGGAAAAAGAAAATTGTTATTTTCGTTTAACGTATGTTACGGTTTACAGAACGGGAAAGCCACTATAGTAGCGCTAAAATAGTATTATATTTTGAAACAAGGAATGCAATAAAATTATAAATTATGCAAATATTACTTAAGAAAACGTTGTAAATTTTAAAAATAGATCCTTGTTCTATAAAGATTAAATAGATTACATGGTATGGTTACTAAAAAGAAAAACGAGTTGTTTTTTATAAACAAGAAATCATTGGATAAAAACTAGCTTTATTAATACTCCGCAATTTGCAGAAACGATGTTACATTCACGGAAATATTGCTACATGAAAAATGGAGACATAACGTAACATTCGTTCATTATTATACATCCAATTATTTTTAAATCTTTAGCATCACTAAAAATGAATGATTGAAAATGGAAGGAAATCCAGTGAATTCTGTCGCAAATTTATCGATTGGCCTTTAATTGTATCGAGAAAATACAAGCAGTTGTGTCTTGTGGCCATTGAACCCCCCCCCCCCCTTCCCTCCCATTCATTGATTGAATTAACTAGACTAGTAAAAACAATAGCAATGAGCGATCAAATTCCATTGGTAGTCAAGTGTCGCAGAACGCGCTCGTCCACATGAATAATTAGAAGGGAGATGAAGGCGCGGTACTTACCTGCCGAGGATTTTGGAGACGCATCCATTGCTGACTTGCAGTATGCGCGATATGTCGCACGGTCTAGCACCGCTGTGGGCCAGCTCGACGATCTTCTGCCTCGTGGAATCCGGCAGTGGTCGGCCGTTGACGTAAACGCCGCCGAGCTGGTTAACCCCGCTGTGTCCTGCAGCCGAGCACCCAAATATTGAGTTCTGTCCGACCATAGAACCCCCGCCAATACCCGCGCCACCCCCGTGCATCAAGTCCTCCTCTGTGAACCAAAACGCGCGCAGAACATCTGATTGGTAAACAGCCGGATAGTACACGTTTCGCCGTGATAGTACGCGTTCTTATTAGTCTAATTAGCACTCGCGCCCGTCGCACGGATCCGGAAGCGGAAGCGTCAGATTGAACACCAAGGGAGATGTTTGCGCCGCGATCACACGCTCCGCCGCCCTGCGGATGTCACGTAACGAAGATCAGTTTGACCCTTGCGCGCCGATTAATTCGCTGCCGTGTACCTTATTACACGATTACACGACATCTGCGTACGGTATACGTACTGCGTATAACGTGCACGGAGGAATCGTCGAAACGGAAATATATCGCGTAGATACCGTACGACACGATATGTTGTCGACAACGGTAATTGCGACGCGAGTGGACAATAGGTATAACGAATAGATACACGGTACGGTATATCGTGTAATTTGATCATTACGTGCAGGGAGGTTTCAGAAATGATGAAACAGTTGCAGAATTGTAACAGACATAGCTTACAATGTAGACGTACATGTACATAAACGGAAATGCATTCGACTTGCTCGGGGAATACAGTGTTAATGAAGACAATTCAAAAGACATTTCACATATAATGAACAAAACGGCTTTTCACATACGTGTCCTAACTAAATGTGAGCAAAAGTGGACCTTTCAGCTTCTCTCGCCACTTTGTTATAATTCTCGTAGTGCGTCGTCGCCGACGCAAAGAAAAAGACGCAATGAGAGAGCGGCGCGACGTGCGGATGATGAGAGACTCGAGAGGAGGAGACTCGGCGTTACTAAATGCATCTTGCAATTAACAAATTTAATTAATTCCCGCTTTTGCGCCGCGCAAAACGACAAGAAATAGTTGGAATGTAATCTTGGATAGCTCGCTCCGCCTTTGTCGCTGTGCGAAATCCACTTCGTATAACGACACGAAGTGGTTTTCTCGCTCCCTGTCTCGCCGCCTGTCCCTTCCTCTCGTTCCGCCACCTTCTATCCTTACGCCATTTCTGTCGTATCTTATTTTCACCGATGCGAAAAGATTGAAGATCGCCGCATCTTACGATCAATCGACGTTATAAAAATGTAAGAGGACAGAAGGTGACAGAATTCCTTTGACAGAATATGCTAATTTTTCAGAAATTAATCGTGGTTCTCAATGACTGCAATCATTGAATTAGATCGATTGTAAAATATGATTATAAAATTTTATATTGACATTAAATTATTATATCTTTTATATCTTCTTATATCATAGTTATTAATATCATTGAATTGCTTGTCATTTAATACGTAGTATTGTTATTCTAGTTCTGTTCATGATTGAATTTCAGAACTGATAAAGAATTCGATGCGCGATTATAGAATTGGATATACATATACAAAAAATCCATCCTGAAATATTTAATATTAAGATGCGCTTTATAATAAAAAATAGAATTATTTCTCTTCATTAATTTATTCTCGTTTAATTTAATTCCCCTCTAATTGGTCTAATTTTGCTGTATTATTAGAATTAAATAACTATATAATATAAGTAAATAACAAATATTTTTAAATTACCTTACAAAGCTTGCTAGAGTCCTTAAAAAAATTTATTATTATTATTTTCTATATAGATTCGTCTCTAGCCGATGTCTTTTTTATTCGTACTATCTGTTGGCAATAATATTGTAGATCTGTTGTACAATTCTGCACTTATTGCGGAAGGTTTTCCAGCTTCAGTCGTCCCTGCATTATAACCAGAGCTTTTTAAGCGAGCTTCAAGCATACTGAAAGGAATGGAATATGGTGATGAAAAACGAGAAGCGAGAAATTGGGAGTTGAGAGTCTTGTTACAAATAATTCCGCGGCGAGGTAACGCGGAAATTTTCGAGGGGATGCTTCTTACCCCTCCATTTTATCGCGGTACTGGATGCTACGCTTCGCAAATGCAAGAAGAGAGAAGTAATGTCATCTTTTTTAGAATGCGATTTTATAACTGTATTTAATTTCATGGCCTCCTTCACTGAGAGAAAAGATTTTGTTAATTTAATAAGCCACCAGTAGCCCTTTAATCGGTGATCGGTAAATATGTGACAACAAATTTTGTTGTTGTGTTTGTTACTAGTCTGCTATACCAAGCAATTATTAGTAACAGAAGCAAATTATAGAATCTAATCTATCTTTTGGATAGACTTTAGGCTCGTTTACGTAGAATTCGTAGATGATCGTGGAGTCTTAAGTCGTAGGAAACCGAACAAGCACAGTCAAATGTAGGGAGAATACTTGACTAGAATTGGTCAATTTCTTACGATTTGGGGTCCTGCAATCATCCTACGACTTTTATAATATATATATGAGCCTCTTATTTGCTAGCGATACTATTAATTATTTGTTACATTGACGAATATTAATTTGCAATCGTAACAAATCGATCGGTTTTTTAACAAATATCACATTTGCTTTCCTTTGATTTGTTCCTATAACAAAATCATTTCTCAGTGTTATGAGAGTACGATAAAATAAAAGAAAAGGCTTTGAAATAGATTGAGAAATATTTTGCGAAGCTTTTAAGAAGCATAGAAAAACTAAAATAAATTGAATCATTCTTGACACGATCCAGAATTTCAAAATATCGTAATTTTGTAGAAAAGGAATTGATCTTTGTTATCAACTCGTCGTTTACAGTTCTCATCACTTTCCGCGAACTTTGTGCCTCGGTGAGTTTAAAATTTCTTTGATTACGCGCACGATGGAAAGTAGATGATAACGATAAGAGACATTTTCCTCAAACCAATTAAAACGACACTTTCCGCAATTTCTTTTACGATGAGTTAATGAATATTCATTCTTTGCTCGATTTAATAAAAGCACACAGATCCGCGAATACGTGCAACTATCACATTTCTAGAGCGATATTATAATTTCTATATTTTATATATGTATATATGTATATATATATATATGTATGTATCACTGTATCACTCCATTATAATATGACATATCAAAGATAAAGCCCTTTGCAATAAATCATTAATTTATTTCGTGTGTCGTGATGACTATTTGAAGATACTACTCGAAGAAACTTTGTCTCGTACTCTTCTGAATCACTTGATCCTTTCGACAGAATAATTTGTGTTAAAAATAGACGACGGTGAAAGCGAGGACGCGTCGCGACAGCCTCTCGTCCTTTGAAGGGACAGCGCACGAGTCTGG
>NW_011627254.1:437509-461877 GCF_000204515.1 Acromyrmex echinatior | reverse complement strand
CCTGCCATCGCCGCCGCAACTGTTTCGCGCGGATTTTTTCACGCCACCGGGGTAAGTTTGTCGCTGAGTGCACGCGTGAATGTCTAGAAAAATGCGTAATTGCAACGCTGTTTCGTTCCTTCTCTTTTCGATTCAGTTATCCTTCTTTGTCTGTTCCGTTTGTTTCTTTCGTTAGAATTATCCTTTGTAATACGACACCAGGGTGGTGTGACTAAAATATTTTTACCGAATCCAAGAATTAAGAGCTAATAGCTCAAACTCTCTTTGTAATTCATTATCCTGGCCGAATTTTCAGCCTTAATTTAAACGTATTGATCAGCGTAGTTTGTACTCTGTCATAGTTTTATCGTAGTCCACATTTGAATGTCCAACGTTTATTATATCTACTCCATAAAAATTTATTGAAATTCTGTTAAATCTCTGATTGTGTGCATCATTTTCTACTGCAATCTATCCAATAATCAATGATTAATTGTTACTGTCCTTTAAGATAAGATTTACCTACGTCTGAAATAATTTTCCGTCAGATCGATTATCTTCATCTATTCACTTCTATATATATTTCAGAATAATAGAATAAAATTCAATTTATTGGTTTCTGTTAATTTTCTTTACGAGCTTCCATGCGTAGTTTGCACGGTAAAGAACGGTTTGACACGGATGAATGTCGGAGTTTGACATCCCGACGCCGCTTTCACGCATAGTGTCCATCACGGCCGTCGTAATCCACCTTCCGATTTATCTACCTTTGGCAACCCATCAATTTTATTCTATCATTTTTTCCCCCCCCGTCTGCATGCGCGCAATCGCATACATGTGCGAGCATTGTATTATACATTTTGTCCAACCCTCTTCTCGCACCCCTTTTCTCGCGCGCGCGAATCCCCCTGTCTTTATTTTATCTTTCACGTTTTCTCGGTCCACATACACACACGCACACGCGCACACGCGCACACACACACACACACACACGCACGCACACAAGCGCAGGTTGACATAAGAGAAACGCCACGGGATTTCGCTAAAAGAATCCACTCTAATGAGAGATAATGGCGGCCGCGAATAAAAACCGACGTTTGCTCTTTCTTTGAAAATTAGCGAGCGTTTTAAAGCGATTACTTCGCATACAAAGCAAGTCGCACGAAACGGCGTATTAACATGGAATTAGAGCAAATGCATTTTTGTATCTGACAATCGTAAATGACGTTTGCTGATGGTCAGGTACTAAAAAGATGAGGTTTCTTTTATAACTTATTTTGCGGGATTTATTGTGTAATTTATGGTATTGTAAAAATTATAGTTTACAATTAAAACATTGTAAGAGATAAATAAATTAACAGATCAAAAGGATTGTATGGATTAAGAAACGCTTTGCTCTGTAATTATGTTCATAGTATAGAAATGTAAGCGCACTTTTAGAATAAGGTAGAAATGCGATAAAAATAAGATAAAAATCTTTATTGAGAGTATAATTTTTTTCGATAAACGGAATTGGCACAATTTTTTTGTTTTTTTTCCGATCGGCGCGGCGGAACGATTTCTATAAGTGATTAAAGCGGAAACGTCTTTGTGAAATCCGGATTCGTTGTTGAGAAAATTGACGCAAGTGTTAGGTAATCGAGAGGCCAACCCCTTCGCTTAAAATAAATACCGTAAGAGAGTCGAGATTCCTTTGCCCGGCCGGATGGAACAGGTGGGTCCAATTAGGTGCCAATTATCTGCGTGCCTAGCTCTTTCTCGCTGGTGCGGCAATCGACGCGATTAACGACGCGCTCAGGGGAAATAACGTAGCAAAAAAAAAAAAAAAAATAAAGCGCGCAACGACGATACAATGCGAGCCGTCGAGAAAGTTGCGCGGATGCATCCAGCCGACGCCGACGCGTAAATTATTTCGATCATTCGTCGCAGCGTATGGAACTCGCGAAAATCTCGTCGCCTACCAATTATTTTTTTATATTTGAAAAGAGCATGTACGCCTGCCAATTGTTCGTACCAATCATAACTTCGCGTTGGCGGCATTATACGATGAGAAATTGATTTTACAATACGATTTGTTCCACGCTGTTCCCTACCATTAGTAATATGCGAGTGCAAATAGAAAACAGTATCGCTTTATGTCGTCGACGTAAACAAAATTGGAGACCATGAAAAATGTTTTTTCTTTTAATCCTTAACCCTTATAGAAATCTAATACCGATCAATACCGAAGACAATAATTATATTAATAAAATGTATTTTAAATATTAAGAAGGATTGTTCAGTACTTTTAGTACTTTACATAAATAATTAATTATTGTCTTTCCTTTTCTGGTAATAAATTGATCAGTATTGAATTGACTAGTATTAGATTTCTGTCAGGATTTCACTGTATAGGACTGAATTGTATCATTGTATACAGCTGGGCCGCCGGATTCTATTAGATATAAAAAACGCTGGCGTTCTTTCGTTGAAACAAACGTTGATGAAATTAATGAGGATATTCCTATTTGACATTGATAAAGAATCGAGATGCAAAAAAGCCACTATAATGATAGTAATTGAAGGATTAAGAAGGTTCTAAATATATTTTTGCAATAAATTTCTTCTCTTTCTGCACAATAACGTAGCCAGAGAAAAAGCTGAAGTCAATTTAAGATTGTGAGACTAGCTAGACATCACAGTATCGTATCAAGTAACTTCTAAGATTAAAGCGAATATTCGCGAATATTCCATCGCAAATATATATAAGGAGTGTCAAAAAGCATTTAAGTATTCATCAAGTATAAATGATCTGGCTATCGACTAAATACGTATATCTGATCGATTGATCGACGCAATTGATCGGCCAGACGTGCTTAATCGAAGACGAGAGTCGATGAACATGTCGAACGCGTCGACGCGCGCGAGTTATTCAACGAAAGTTTGATGAGATTCGCGAATAGTCCTCTGAAAAGGAGAGAATTATAGGTAACAAAGGACAATAATGGAAGTCTATTCGGTGAAAAATTACAGAATGAAAGTGCAGAAATGAAATAAACAGGCAGATTGTTATATTGACGGTAGGAAATAAGATTATTTAATAATGAAAAGAAATATATAAAGAAATACTCCGACGAAGAAAATTCTCCCTTTATTTGTTAGTCAAGCATACTCCTCGCTCGTCTGTTTTTATTTTGAACCTGGCATAAGCCAAACTCGGAAAATTTAAATTACATCTTAGCTTTTTTACCGCTTATCCACTTGTACTAATATTTTGCTTAAATTCGTTACACTTGAAAACTTGATTCGCATCGTCTACAAGATAAATACATTACGTTTGAACGGGAGGCAGGATTTCTCGAGAAATCTTCAATGTTATACGCCCTCCTTCCGATCCGATTGACGAAGTTTCGGGAATGGTATACTATTCGATGAACACGAGAGAGTGGACGAGAGCCGTCAGGATAATAACGTCTTTATATGCTGTAGCCTCCACGCTAATATTGTCTCCAGTTAGGCAGCGCTCGGCTGATAGCCGTGAAACACGCAGCAGCAAGTTGCTGTCAAAGTTCGGTAGCGAGTCTTTCGACACGGTCCTCGTGTATCTTTCGGCTTTAGCTGCCGCGTACAATTGGATTTATCAAGTCGGCTCTGAAACGCGACGAATCCCATATGCTGCATTTGCTCACAATGTACAGCGTTGACATTTCGGATAATTACTTGCACACAAGAATGATTTTGTTGAAAGATCTAAAATTTTGCTGAGATACAGATCTGAAAATAATTTTGTTGGATCATTAGAATAATTATGTTAGAAAAGAACTAAAAAAATGAGCAATGTTGCAAAAATATTTTGTAATTCTATGGCAACCAGTTTAAGTTTCAACAAAATTATTATTTTCGAGTCTGTATTCAGCAAAATCGTTCTTTTTTCGTGCAGAATTAAATTAATCAGTACCTATATACAAGTATTTTTATTGACATATCACAGAAAGAATAATTTTGTTGAAATGTCTAAAATTTTAGGTAGAGAGATACAGATCTAAAATAATTGTTTTGAATTGGCAAACTAAGGACGCTCAAGCTGGTTGCTAAAATGCTAAAACTTTCTGTTCATAATGTTTCAGTTTTTTACACGTAATTATTTTAAGTTCAGCAAAGTTATTTTTATAGATGTGCAAAAGTTTTAGCATTCTAGTAATTAGTTTGAGCGTTTCACATAATAATTTTGATTCAAAAATATTTGTAGATCTGTATCTATCTAAATTTTTTACTTTAGCAAAACAGTTCTTTTGAGTGTGCCAATAAGAAAACTTGTATAGGGACTGATATTAATTTAGTTTAATAATAATCCCAATTGCAATATTACATAATGCAACATTATTCATTAATTTAATTAAATTCTTTAAATAATTATTTTGATGATTCGACAAAATTATTTTCACAAAGCTACGTCTATCTAAATTTCTGGATGCTTCAATCAAATCATTCTTTTCATATACTAATACTCGCCGTATCTTTTTTCGTATCGATTTTTCGCAGTATCATTTGCATACTTGTACACTTCGCTTAGTTCGACCTATTATTATATCGAATATTCCACAAAACAACCGACGCTTAGCGGTATTTTTAATCGAACCGATTTCAAGCGCAACGGTGTTGTTCGAACGTTTAACACGAATAGAATACTATCGAGGCCGCATTGTTGGCAGCATTTTCATCCGAAGCATTTGCAATTTCTCTTTATTGCCTTTCGGCTTATCCGGATTGCGCCTCGCGCATTTACGAGTTGTATTTCATCCTGATAATCGCCATTAAGTTAACGAACTGCAATACGGGCATTTGAACGCATGGAACACGCGGATTAACGTACATTAATAAAATTATCCGTGTGAACAATGGATTATGCGCTCGCGGGCTTTAAATGTCTCGTTCCACGACAAAAAGAGACCGGCGCAACGTGATTATCGGAACAAAAAAAAAATAACGCGGGACAAAGATACGCCGCGGAGAATAATAATTACAATTTGCGAGTAATTGATTTAGCCACGTACGTATAATAACAAGGGGGATAGCAATCGAGCGATTTGTTATAAACGTGATATCGGCTTCTGCTGTACTTGTCATTTAAAAAAAAAAATATATAAACTCCAACCTTGCCCATAAGTATAAAGCACCATCAATTTATTACATTCTCTTGGAAAAGGTGGTAATAAAATTCGAAGCAAAACTAACAAAATATTGAAATTGTTATAAAAATAAATATTATTTTTTAATAAAACCATTTTTTTTATTTTTTATTTATTTTTTATTAGATATAAAATGTTTACGTCAATTTGTGGGGTTGTTTTACACTTTTTGGCTAGAATTGGCGCCGACTTTTGTGTGGAGTACTCCACACATCAGAATTTTTCGTGTGTGCATTTCCACACATGAATATCTCTCGGAGATGTTGTTACGATTCTTCGTAAAGGCCGTGAGAGATTTGATTTTAGAATATACGAAATTCACTATTAATTCGAATACTTTTAATAATATCAACGATGATATGCACAATCACGTTTTCTGCCTTGAGATTCGTGAGAAGATTGAAAACATTGCATTCTACGATGCAGCAAGTTCGGTTGAATTCAATAACTATATTGCATGTGTATTCCGATAATTTTGTTGGGTATTGATGTATTTGTGGATGAATTCATTATAAAAATAATAATATCTGAGTTCAACGTTTGCTCTAAGTGTTTCAATAGATTATAAACGAAAATATTTATACAAATTTTTTTAAGAATTTCATTGTTTATTATTCTAATCTTGATATGAAAATCTATAAAGAACTCTACAAAGAGGTATTAATATGAAAGTACCTAATAGTGAAAATTTTATCCCCTCCCATCACGTTATTAATTATCCAACATTTAACAAATCGACAAGTCGGCGCCCGTGGCCAAAATTATTGTAACACATATAAATTACAATAATCCGATAAAAATTTCTTCTAATGCCTACTTTTTCCTAGTTCATCAATTTACTCTTCGTCTTTTTCTAATCTTTAGAAAAAGATGAAGAATAAGTTGAACTGAGATTAAAGTTAATTTACATTGGTACACTGAAAAAAAAGATTGGCTACAGTCAATTAGATAGTAAGATAATTGCAATAGCCAATTTTTGGTTAAATCTACAATGTCAGTATAGGATTTCGACGATAGGTTAACGCAATCAAAAATTGGCTGCTGCAATTATCTTATTATCTAATCAATTAAAAATGCTACGCCATATTCAGCCAATCTATTCTTTCAGCGTAGAAACGAGCATAAAAAACGAATAATGGAGCATTTAGATCAGCATTATTCAAAGAGTATAAAGATATCGGCTTTTTAAAGAGCAAACTTTATCGAAACATAGTTACCCTCGCGAAACTTGCGCCGTCGAACGTATCGAATTACTCTCGACATTTGCCCTTTTGCGAGCTGCGGCTCGCCACGCGGAAGCTTAAACGTCGCGTCGGGGGCCCGTATCCCGTAAATGGCGTTAGGTGAATTTTATTATTCTCTGATTTCAGGCTTCGGCGCCCGGCGACGAAGGACGCGGGCGCGGCAAGTGCATCTCTTTGCGGCGAACGGGGCGCCCGACATCGCGGTGTAATCAGACACCGGCACGAGGGGGTCGGCGCGGGAGGGAAACGCAGAGACGTAAACGTAATTGGAAACATCCGAGAGGGAGATTCGCCACGCTTCTGATCCGCGCCGCGTTTCGCCTGTTTCCATTCTCCCTTCGGGCCTTCTCCGTTCGTCGGCAATGAAAGCGCCGTATCTCCTCGCTTTTTCTCGCGTATTCGTAATTTTCGCGTCGGTTGGACCATGCGAGCTTTCAATAAGTCATTAGTAATAAATTACAAGTCAGAATTTTAAGATAAAAATTGACCAAGTCGATTATTCTTCTCACGTTCGACCGCAATTGATCAATTTCTAACTTTGATTTCTGATTTAGTACTAATGGCTCGTTGTAGAATTGTAGATATTAAGCCTCCGAGAATACGAGAATAAGAGAGTTTGTTCGCGTCGCAAGTTCCAACATGTTCCTACTATTATAGTTCCTCCTATTCACTTCAATGCGCTCGTTTCGCTCTCGAGATAGTCGATGATCGATCAGAAAATGAATTCACTCATAAGACTGTGTTCCAAATTTGACTGCCAGTATTGAAAATCTATAGTGTACATACACGGAGAGAACTTTTCTTAGAGTTTACTCCGAAAATATGATAGTTATGGAATAGCATTGTATTTCGAAGAATTTTATGTAAATCTCTCTCATTCATTAATAAAACTACAATAAAATAAGTTTGATTAATTTTACTAAAACATGGTAATAATCTTTAAAATATTGTATTGTACCACAACTACCATATTTTAAAGGTAAATAAATACGTATGATAGTTATGGAATAGCATTGTATTTCGAAGAATTTTATGTAAATCTCTCTCATTCATTAATAAAACTACAATAAAATAAGTTTGATTAATTTTACTAAAACATGGTAATAATCTTTAAAATATTGTATTGTACCACAACTACCATATTTTAAGGGTAAATTTTAAGAGAAAATTCTCTCCGTGTACGTGACGTAAACTGTAGATTTTCAACGCTGGCAGTAAATTTGGAACACGGCCAATGTTATAAGCCCCAATATGGAGTCGCTGTTAGAAATTTACCATCGAAAGAAATTTGTTCCAAAATTATATTCAACCGCCATTATATGCGCAATGAATCACCTTATATTCTTACATCATACTGAATTGGACAACGAAAATTTACGAGAATACGTCGGATGTTTTTCCATTTAATAACTGCACACAAGTCAACGCAAACATTACTTAATCTTTTTTGGCATTCAATGAGAGTAAAGACTAATACAATACTTGTGTCGACTTGTGTCATCAAATGAAAAGCACTCATTATTGTCCCCGGGAAAAAGATCTCGCAAAAACTATCGACGTCTAATTTAAAAGTTTCCTCGGTAATGAAAATTCTAGTGCTGGAAAATCACATTCGATATTGTCGCCGGTTTAAGAACCGCATGATCGCAATTAGTACTAAAAGCGGGACGTGAATACACGCTATAATTACGCAATTTTCCGCTTATTAATACTACGTTTATCTTGTTTGTGCGACTTCAAAGATATTTTATATTTACACGAGAACCATCTCAGGAACACGGCTATGAGAGAAAAGCGCTTTCTTTGTGACGACGTTTACAATTACGTACGTGCGGCTTTGTAAATGGCAGGGCGCGCGCGGCACGCATGATTAAGCAGAGCCCGGCGATAATGCGCTGCGTGCGGCTCTCCGGCGTAAAGAAGGTGTAAATACCTCCCGATGATTCCTCGTAGGATCGAGGCGGATCGGCGCAAAGGGAGCCGACACGGAGGCGGCTCCTTTCTCGTCGATAGTTTCAATGGAGAGTTTTTCTCATAGAGCCAGTCACCCCTCTTCTCTCTCTCTCTCTCTCTCTCTTTCCTTCTGTTGCTTTCACTCTTTTCTCCCGTCCCCCTTCATGCCGATGTACGCGTGTACACGGAGAGAGAACGATAAAAAAGACGAGATCTCAAAAGGTACGCGGAGCACCGCCTCTGATGAATGCCGCAACCAGTTGGCCACCATGTTTTCCCTCCGCCGCGCCGGTGTGTGTACGCCCTACTCTCCGAAACATCCCCTGTGCCGCGTCCCTCCGTGTGCCGACTTTCCAACCCCTCGCAAAACCGCGATTGAACCCTTGTACATCCAGCTCGTATACTGCGTACTGCGGCGTTCAGAGGTGATTTTACGTGCGCTTTGTGAGCGCCGGAATGGGTAACTTTTACAGTTATCGAGCAACGCTACAGAAATGTACACTGACAAATTGGATTGCCATCAATGATTTTAAAGCGAGGACGAAAGATCAGCAGCGTGCATCGCGAAAAGCTGCATGTTGTACGTGTGTACTGTCTTTATATTACGTGATTGGTAAAAATTGAAATTTTTCGATGAAGATTGTGAAGATAGAAATTGACTGAAATTGAAAAAAAGAATGGAGGGAAGAAAAATGAAAATGAAAAAGTAAAATACGTATAACGTTTCGAGTGAAGAGATTTGAACAATGAGATAATAAGATAATTAATATTCCTCAAGCAATTACTTCCATATCTATAGAATAGCAATATTACATACTGTTCAATTTAAATACAAACATAAGCATAATTTTGTCGTTTGTAAAAAGCTCTTCGATTAAATCGATTTGTAACAACTTCGCAGCGGATCCAGCGTATACATGTAGAAGAAGATATAAATGAGAGAAGAGAAGCAGAAGAAGACGGAGGAAGAAAAAAGGAAAACGCGGGCAGGGCAAGAAAGAGAAAGCCGACCGATAAACAAACTGCCAAGGATCGCGGCACTTTAATCTTCCTTTGAAGGCATCGGCCGCTCTTTGCGGCATTGAATGAAAAGAGAACAAGCGGGAGGGGACCCAAACCCACCCCATTTCTCCCTCTTCCGCGCACTCGACCCCGCGACTCATTATGGCAACATGCGGTAAGTATGCTCGCGCTTAAGTCTCGGTGTACCCTTCGGACGAGGGTTGCCCTAAACAGCATCGGTATTAGTTACACGTATATACGTGCGCATTGCAAAAAGTGGTGGTCGAGGGCCCAGAACATGAGGCACTGCGTTACGGGACTGTCAAAAACCGTCGGGACCGGGGACAGGGTGGAGGAGAGCATCCCTTATTTCGCGGCGGCTCGTTGCACGGCTCGGCGCATCCGAATAGTCTCCACTCCCTTGATCCGGGAGTTCCAGGTGGTTCCTTACCCCCTCCCGCCTTTCGGACATATACTCTCAAAAATTAGGCATCGTGGATACTAAACCGATGGTACGCATTTCACAGCTGCAACAGAAACAGCCAGCAAGCCGCGCGTGTCTCCACCTTTGTCCTTCTCGTCCACACTTCAGTCATTGTACTTTCTCAATCCTAGCAGTTCAGCTATGAATTTATAAAAAACGTAAAAATAAATCCAAAAGGATATTAAAACTCGACTCAGTATTTAACTCTACCGTTAGATGTCTGTTCAAATTTACAATCATATCATTTTGGCTGATGCCAAAATGTTAAAAAGCTGTAAAAAGTAAAAAATAAAAAATTTTTACAGAAAAAAAATCTGATATTAACAGACGAAGTTATCATATTTGACTTTGGTATTACAGAGTTCTTTTTTTTAAATAAAAGATTAGAAAATAGATTACATTTTTTATCAAATAGACTCAAACAGATCGGTACTTATTGTGTAAGTATTAACAACAGTTCGTTATCGTTTTAATATAATTGCATAGCTTTTTTATGTAAGGGTGATCCAGACCGTAAGAATTATGAAAAACTGAATCGAAAAGTTCTCTTTTGCAATTTTTGCAAATTTTTTTAATTACTCAATAAGCAGAATGTCTAAAATCGATGAGACAAGTTTAGACTATCTCTGAGATATTTAATTAAAGAACTTTGAAAAATATCATAATATTGTCTTATACATCGATTTTATCCGCTTATTCAGCAATTTTTAGAAATTTATATCTCGTTAACTGTTGCAAAAATGTTGTAAACGATTTTTCGATTCAGTTTTTCATAAACAGTGCGTACATGCCGGCTCTTGCTGGTTTGGATCACCCTGTATACATGCGCAACGACAATATAACGATATCGACTTTGTCATTAAAAGTTACAGAATACAGACACAGCAGGTTAATTTTCCATAAACATAATTTAAGGGAATTAGTGAATAACAAATTGTTTACATTACGTAATTATAGTTTACAGAAGCTTTAAAAATATTTAAAAAGGTATATTGGATTATATTCTCGTTTATTACTAGCTTTACAAAAATAAAATATAAACGAAAGAGTTCCCGCAAACTCACCCGCTTTTGCAGTTGGAATATGTACTGACTGGAATATGAAAGCTCGTAACTTTTTATGAAAACTTTCGTCGGAACTTGAAAATTCTGAAAAATTCGAAATAAACCTTTTTAAATTTCAATATCTTTGTAATCAAATACAGTGAGTACAAAGAGTACAAGGAAAATTTTTATTAAAAAAGTCTTATTTGTAGAAAATAAATTAATTAACAATTTTATACAATCAATATATCTGTTCTAACATAAACAAACGAGCTTCGCATGATTTCCTAATTTTAGAAGCTAAACTCGACTGTACGAATATTTTTTAAGTCATCCAAACAACATAATTTTTAATTTTCGCTTATTTTTCAAATGATATATTTTCTGCAATTAATACACATCTTTTTAGTATATATAATTTTAAGAAACGTACAACCTATTTTATTCTTTATGAATAAATTGTTAATTACCCAGAAATGATCGTCAATAAACATCGAATTGACATTAAATTAATGTTGAAATCTTCGTATCAATATCGATTCGACATCAATTCGATGACTCTTACTGGATAATATTTACTTTTTAAAAATAAAGTTTTTTAAAAATATTTTCTCCGTACGAATACTTTTTGCACTCAATGTATACATATATATATATATATGTGTGTGTGTATAATTCCTACAGAAAAATATTCGCCCGTGAATATAACGTTTCTATTAAATAAGTAGAACTTAAAAATTTGTATCATCACATTTAGGTGTATAAATATAGACTAGGAGTGAATTCCATTTAGTCTGTCGATACTTCAAGTAACAATTTAGCGCTTAAGTTCTCAGACGAATGCGACCAGGTAAGGGAAGAAGAGCCACAACAGCGTGGTACCAGGACCCGAAGATAATCCCGATGGTGATGGCGACCGGTGCCGACGTGATGGGACTTACCCCACCCTTCGTGCAGAGTGCCAACCCCTCGAGTAAGAGGCAACGATACCGCCGAGGTCTGAAAGGCCGCTGCGAATAACGCGCTTACGCGCGATCATCCGACCGCGAGTCTCGATGCCCGTGACAGATCGTGCCGCGGTGTCCTTGTGAATATTGCAGGACTAAAGCCTGCGCTAAAGAGCGAAAAGGATGTAGAGGGGGCACTAAGTCTTTCGTGGATGGTCGAGCGCGCGTATCGCCGCGCCGCGCCGGCGACAATACGGTGTAGATTACTTTTCAGAATGGGCGGCGTGACGTAAACACGCTCCGGTGGTTTTTTCTTTGCGAACAATGCACGTGTTTGCCGACACAATTTGTCTCGGATTTAGGTGCGTCGGCATAAATGCGTGTTCCTAGATATCTAGATGCCGAGCGATGCGCATCAAACTTTGAAAGCCTGCACTTATACAGTCGTCGCTTATGTTACGTTGGCGAACGTTAAACTTTTTCCTGACGCATTGTTCAGATAGATAATGCGTAAAAAATTAGTATTACTCATTATTAATTAATGTATTCAATGAATTTATAATAACGTGTGTGTGTGTGTGTGTGTGTGTGTGTGTGTGTGTGTGCATTTATTCTTCGCTGTAGAATATATAAAAAGGTCTGGTTGCAATGTATCATATTTTAATCCTATCTTTTTATTCTAGTTTTTCATCATTTCTAGGTATTGAGTTATTCTACTAGCTTAGCCGTTTAGAAATGCAGCCGTAGCTGAGCCGGTTTGGTAGCTAGGGGAACTCATTATACTGTGAGTAATATTACCTCACGTGGTATACTATATATAATATTAACACGGACGTCTCAAGAAGTTGGAAAAGGGTCGAGCAGCGCATCGCGATCGAGATTGATTTGATCTACCGCCGACAGGGTGGTAAGCGAAACGATATGCCCTGGATATTGGGGCCTGATGAAGGCTTCTCAAATGTCGTGTTGGATTCGGACAGCGAGCAACAGAAAAAGAGAAAGAGCGAGAAAAGGAAACAAAGAAGGA
This sequence comes from Acromyrmex echinatior, assembly GCF_000204515.1. Next base: position 449,030 of record NW_011627254.1, on the reverse strand, counting down.
AAAAAAGAGAGAGAAGGATAGAGACTGATTGAAATAGAATGGGAGACTAAGCGAGAAGGACGCATTCCTAGACGGCTTACCGGAATAGACACCGCATCGGCCATCGCGCGTTTTCTCATACCGAAAGGTAGCGGATTTGTTTCTTCTCCTTATCCGATCTTGGAGCAAGAGCCTCTTGCTTACCCTGTCGCAACCCTGCCGTACAAAGACGCACTCTGAAGACGTAACGTCTCAGTGTTATCTTCGAAGAACTCGGAATTACATGATGAAGATTACATTACGTAACACTGTTGCTTCCTTCTTTCCACTGAAATTTAGGAAACTAAAGTATAATTTTATATAAAATTAAATCTTATACAAAATCTTATATAAAATATAATAAATCTTATATAAATCTTATAAATCTTATATAATTATAATTAAATATAATTTTAAACAAAATTAATCGATCAACAATTAGTGATTTATGTTCTTTTATACATTAATTTTTTTGTACTAAATATTTTTCGTATTCTTTACGATTTATGGGTAAGAAACGACGGTTTCGAGCGTTTGCTGTCAAATAATTATCTGTTTTATTGTTCCGATCCGTTAAAACGATCAGAGTGACGCGCCTATAAAACATAACACTTATCCTTAACGTTCGCCGATATTTATGGAGTACTGATTACATCGTATAATAGCAAGTCGAATCACTGGGCGAGCTCCCCCAATGCATAGATCCCTCTTCCATTATAGAGAGCCAGCCGAGTGTGAAGTATTATCATACAAATATAATCCTCCCTCGACTCCGTTTGGAGAGAAATAATATTTGTCCTGATCGTACGACCAATTATCTCAACTTGTGCGATATGCCAACGCGCATATATGCATACAAAGGGTACCCGTATTCTTCCTCCTTCGTTATCGATATGTATAAGCGAATAAACATCTCTGCTCCATAGCACAAATGTATTCACTCAGCCTCTGTACTCTTGCTAAAGGTTTAAATTTTATTATAGTTAATAATGCGTGTTTTGTACAAAATATTAAGATTGATAATGAAATGTGACTTTTTAAAATAAAGGGTATTTTTAATATAAAGTTGGAAGTCATTTTTATTAAAATTCGGAATACAATATATATAATTTTCAGCACCGGCGTGTGTTTTTTTACATATTTTATTTATAAAAATGATATTAATTTAAAATGAAAAAATATATTTTGCGATATTGCGCGAAAGTTCTCTACTGGATTCTGCTGAATCTATTTATTTTTCGATGTTGACAAAATATTTTCTACATAATAACGAAGATGCGCGACAAGTTGTACAAATAAAGGACGACTTAAAAGTAAAAGGAATCTGACGGAGTGCATTCACTTCTCGATCGTAATGTATAATTGACGATAACAGTGCAGCCGTTTGTGCTATATCCAACCCTCCACGAAACAGTTAAACTCATTTAGACGGGATCGATTGTAACATACGCTGCAAGATCGCTTCGACAATGATTCGCCTTCTCCGTGGCTCCGCGATTGATGAAACCGCCCGTGAGAATCTTCTGAATCAATCTCTGTGCGGTCTCATTTATCGAGTCGCGTCGCTCAATCTCACTAGATTTCGGATAGTAACGAATGTCCGAGGCAGAATCGATAAGCCTGGGATTTCTTGCTTTGTAGATGTATCTCCGCATTTATTTCCACAGCGAAATCTCAGCTTATTCCTCTTCCCGTAATTTTCTTTATCAGCCATTGTTATCGTGAAACAATACTTGAAAGTTAGAATGATTTAAATGAATTTTGTTATTTTTTTTTAGTAGAATTAATTGGCGAATATTGTAAAGTTTTCATCAGAATAAAAAATATACAGTTCGACATTGTAATTTTGGAAAAAAAGGTTTGTCTTTCATTTCAATTATTAAAATAGTAAACATTTTATTTTTGATATGAGAAAAACTCATCGCGATATATACAATGTATTCTGAATTTTATTGAAATGACACGATGTCAGGCTATTATACTGTATAATATCCAAACACAAAGCATTTCATTCGGTTTGCTCACAAACCGCCGCCGGTAAGTTGGCGTTTCATCCACATTGACGAATCACTGGCAGCGACTAATATAGTAGCATTCAAATTAGATGCCTCGTTTCCTCTTGCGCGGAGCTTCTCTCCCACCGTGACAGATATATCGAGAATTAACATCGTCGAAAATGGAAAAAGGAGGCGCGGGATGTGGTAGCAGGAGGCAAGGACCTCATTCCCGACTCTCGGCATTGGCAAAGCATTCCTCATGTCAGAGCATCGCTATGCTTCTAATCCTCGATGCGAAGGGAGTCGGGCGAGGTCAGCGGGGCGCTTCGACGAGAGGCTACTGGTTTCTGTGCTTCGTGCTTCGTGCACCTCCTATCCGGACTGTTTCTTCGTGCCCTCGTCAAACTCGGGAGCTCGTGCGCTCGTCCTCGGAACGACGTCTCAGCGTGAACCCTGTGCCCGTCTTCAATGTCCGCACGAATTTCAGCGGTGACTTCGCAGGTCGAAGGGAGAACGACGGAGAGTGACGGAGAGAAAGAGGAGACCTACTTTTTTTCTGACATCACTCTAAAGGGCATTAACTGGATGCGGAGTGAGACAGGTCATTTCAAAACTTGAGTTTAAAGAAACCTGACCCACAGTTAGTTGATAGTATCATCCAGTTGTGAGTTCATCAGTAGTATTAAATTATAAGGTAATTGCACCCAATATGGCTTATTAATTATTAATGTACAGAGAAGTGGTTGAGTGATTCTTATTTTGCAAGATTAGTAAAAATATAGATGTGGCTTATTATTAGTAAAAAGAGAAAAATTGTTGTTCGCTTGCTTGAAGGTAAAAAACATCAGAGATATAAGGTAAAGAGTACATTATAGTAATTATAGTAAATCCATTCACGTGATTATTAGCTTACAGTAAAAGTTACTTATATACTATTCTCGAAACTGTAAGTAACAACTCCCAAAATTTACTTTACGAAATGTTAAAAGTACCTTACAGTATAACCATACGACGATCGCTCATTTACTGAAAAAGTAACGTAAATTTTACATAAATCATTTTTACATAAGTCAATTTTTCTCCTTATACTCAATATTGTCTACTTGCTATTCTTAAGTAATTACATGGAATAAATTTAATCGTCATTGCACGCATATAAATATTAAAAATATCTCATATTTTTAATGGATATCTCAATTCAATTAATGTTTCATATTTTCAATTAATGTTCAGGAACGTTTCTCATTTTGAATCTGACTACCAAGTTTCAATGTTGGACTCAGCAAAAGTAGAGACGATCGAAATGCAAGAACATGAAGTTGAGGTTGTTTCAAACAACCTATCTCGTAGAAATATTCGCATAGGTCTCGATTCTATGAATGGTTGCAAAATCGTATCTACGGATGATATTGCGCGAATCGATGTGGACAAAGTCCGTTACTCCGAAGATCTCTCGACGAGATATCGGTATGCGAGATCGTATGCGAGTCCTTTTTGCAGTCGCGTTCACCGAACACGACAACGAGATCGCTCAGTCCGGTGACAGGGGTGCGTTCGGCCGCGTTCCGGGCGCGGTGTATACGCGACGTATATGAGGAGTACGACGGAAAAGACGAAAGAAGGCAGGACGAGAAAGGGGGCAGAAGAAGAGGAGACACGTTCGAGAGGTAGAAAGGGAAAAGATGGACACGGAGTAGCGGTGGACAAACGGACCACCCCGCCTGCGAGCGATCATGTCCCGATCACATAAACTAGCCGCCCCCTCATCCATCATGCCTTCGTCATACGCTATCACGTGTTCACCGGTCTCCGCCGGGCTCCTCTTGTCTACTAGTTTTTTTTTTCTGTCACGTCTTCTCTCTCGCGACGCCGACGTCGCAAATTGGTGCTGGAGAACGCGCGGAACTGGTTACGCCGACCGGTCACTATTCTCAGACTCGCAACTTGTAGAATGAAGCATATATATTTATCACCTGTTCTTGGGTGCCTAGGAAGGTTATATGTAAAATAAACAATATGAAGAGACTATTAGACCGATATAAATAAATTCTATTTTAAATAAGAAGAATTATATTCGATAATTAATATTCTTGTTGAAAAATATAAAACTTACTGATATAAAAAAAATATTAAATTACTTGTGTAATTTAATAAATGATATTACTATTCTTATTCTGCTCATGAATGTATTTTATGTCCGGAAAAACATTTTGACGCGCGATATGCAGAATCAGAATGTATATAAATTCATACAAGAAATATGTATTTAAGATCTGCACTAAGATCTGCTTAAACTGAATAAAAAGTTCTTCCTATTTAAAATTTGATACATGTAAAATAATTACAGTTTCTGTAAGAAACTCTCTTCTTTTAAGAGAAAAACCGAGATGATACTGTATTAATTACATTAAATACATTTAATAATTATTTCATAATATTTGAAAATATACATATAAATAATCTATAAAAAAATTATTACGCTAGAAAAACAATGAAAAGTTATGATGAGAGAAAGAAGGATAGAGAAAGAGAGAAAGAGAGAAGGAAAAAGAATCATATTTTTAGCAGAAATTGACAGTCGCTCTTCTATATTCTCTCTTCTGTTATTTCGTAATCTGGTTTTACAAATTATGGCCGCGAGCACTGATGTTTGATTAGAAATTGTAATGATACGGTTAACGTGCCTTATTCAGGTTGTACGATTCATAATTCCATGTTGTGTGTTCGAAGTGGCTTTCATGTCGCGGATAGCAGCGGTCCAATGTCCTCTGCTGGACAGTGGATCGCTAATTGCTGATTGATCGTTTCTGAATAACGCAATTAACCGAGCGAGAAGCCTATACGATTGCACGAGAATATCAAGCGGATTGCGAAAAGGGTGCTTTAAGCCGACGATTCCGAGACAGGAGGCTTCCGCAATAGTCAGCAATAATCAATTCCTGCATAATCCCCATACGTATATCTCGATAGTTTCGTCACTTTCACACTTACGCAGAGATCCGTAAATCTATCATTGAGTGTTACTAATAATTGCATTACTAATAATCGGTATCTATAAAAAAATAATCAAAGAATCTTTAAAATCGATGGCGAATATAAAGAACAAAATTTGTACGCACTGTTAAAAATGATTCCTTTACATATAAATGAAATTCGTGGTTATGAACGAAATTAATGAATGATTTAACTGAAAATTAAATTATATACTGTACATAATATACTAAATTATTTTTTAACGGTACACTGTTAAAAAATAAGAAATTTGCTTCCGTTACATATAATGTACATTAAATATATTTAATGTTGTCAACGAAAATGAAGTTAACTTAAGTAACTTAATTTTAACGTTTACTTATATTAAATTTCATGCAAATCTATATAAAATTTAATAAAAAATCTATTGAACTTCCTAAACTTCCTAAGTTTTGAAACTGAAAAATATACTAAATTTCATGTGCATGTACACAAATATATTTTTCAATTATAGACACATTAAATTTAATTTAGTATCATAAAATTGAATTTAATTTGTGTAACTTAAAAGTATATTAAATGTCATGACATTTTTAACAGTGTATTTATTTAAATGTAATGAATGTGTACATTAAATTTCATAAATTTTCATGAAAAATACATTAAATTTCATATACATATACACAAATATACTTTTCAATTATAAATACATTAAATTTAATGTAATGTCATGAAATTATAAGTTCGAATTGTGTAACTTAAAAGTATATTAAGTTTCATGAAATTTTTAACAGTGCAGGTTCATAATATTCATGCAAAGAACTATAATTAAAACTGTTAGATTAAATATGCATTACACGATATATGTGACGAGTAAAGTTCTTTAAGTCCCGAATATTGGAAATATTCGGAAACGAATCCGGATAGAGTGCTCTCAGTCAGGGGCGTAAAAGGGTGAGAAATGAAGGGCAGAAAATGAATAAAGGAGGTTCTGGCGGCACGTGCGAAGGCTACCGACCGCAAAAGAGGCGGCTTATATTATTATAACGTGGGCAGGTGGGCGAAACCGTCTATTGATGACGCTAACGAGGGATCGGTAATTATTACCCACGACTTAACTCCTAGCTGCTCGTGCAAAGACCTTTTATTGTGGCGATTCACCCTTCTTCGTCCGAACGATCTGGCACGCGGGGATTTCGTAACACGCCCACGACTATCAATTTTATAAGCATTATGACAACCGACCACAAATTACACTGCTTGATTGTCGTAATTCTTGCATCTGAAATTCAAATTTTAAAGAAATTTAAAAAACTATTCGAAAAAATTAAACGAAATGTGACATATTATTTTTTTAAATACGCATTTAGCTTTTTTATACAAAATTTTAAATCTGTTTTATATTTTTAGTTTTTATTAGAACCCTGCAATCCTTTTAGTTTTATTTTAACTTATCACATTTTATTATCACATTTGTTGAGAAGAATACATCATATTTCTTTTTGTACGTTTTTATTTAAAACAATGTGTTTATCGTACTTATCGCTTGCACACGATTGTAATGGTATATTATACGACTTCGAGATTTGATGGAGTTGTTGACCCTTGTTAGTGTGTACCCGCGTGCCGCAACGATTATACACTTTCAGCGTATTAGTGTGAAAGCACATTTACCTGTCCGGTCAAGGTAGACGATCCATCATCGTGTCAACGGACCATTATAATGTACGAAACATTTTGATGCTCTCGTATCTCAAATTCTCTTAAATTTGAGGTATAAACGACAGATAATGCCCATGAAACGTAGAAAAATATGTATTTATAAAATAAGAGAATTGATAAAAATTAAATAAATGAATATATAGTGTAGTAAATATAATATTCATCATATAGCTCATTCCTTTTTGTCATAACAATATTAATTTTCTAGCAATTATAGGAATAATAGGATGCACTTGGAGAAACGTATATCAGATTGATCGGAATTATTTTAGACTCAGGAGTGGAGTAATAAGCACGTATAAATCAAGGAAATTAATTTGAAGAGTCTATCAACTGCATTGGAAATGCTTTAAAAAGAGAAAACACATAAACTATACATTGAAATGACTTGAAATGTGACTGGGTAGAAATCTTATAGTAATTATGATTAAATATAATAGACAGGTATCAATATAAAAGTTTAAATAAAGAGTAAAGAGAAATAGATATTTGACTCCTTATAATAACTAATAAAATAATGAAGATCAAGGGGCTTATTTGTTGACTCCAAATAAGCCCCTTGATTTTCATTATTTTATTTATTATTATAAAAGTTTAAAATCATTCTCATGTATAGTATATTCTGTACATATGTATTTGTGTGTGTGTGTGTGTGTGTTTGCATATATAAAAAGGTGTTATATATGTATATATAAACATCTAAATTACGATACGCATATTTTAAACTTCAAAAGGAAACAAGCCGAAAGCAAACAAAGTTATGTCCATTTAGGACTTTTTCAATACCTTATTGATGTGAGAATCCTTCCTAAATGATAAATCCTTTCCGATGAACGTAATAAAGCGTTTCGTCTTTTGAAATCGTTTTAACATAATTTTCGGGAGTGCTTTTCAGATTCGTAGCGAAAACGAATAGAAAGAGAGCCGAAGCTGATATTACAATGCGGATACTCTCCCAGCCTTATTATTAGCCTTAGAGACTTGGATATTTGGATACCTATAATCCTTTTTCTGTCTTTTTTCCACCTAAATCTAATCCACCTGACTGAAAAGTGCCAAATAATATCATATATCTTTTGCGGCTGTTCCTCAAAGCTTGCTATCTGATTTTGAAAAATTTCACCGCGAAAGATGATCTACGACAACAAAAGCCGTCCAATTCCCTATGTCCAAAGGAAGATGTAGGTTCGCTAAAATCACCACGATACTACCTAGGCTAACCTAGGGCTAAATTTAGGGCAAAACGCTTCTACCGCAACTTCTGTTTGCAATCTCCACAATAGGACCTAGCAAACAAAGCTATACATTGTATCGTTGTGTTTCAGGTTTTTATTCGATATTTTTCTGCTTCGCAGAATTTTAACCGAAATAAAAAAGAGCTATTAGCTGTTTAATAAAAAGATATCGGTTTTTGACGAGAGAAAAAGAGACAAAAAAAGACAAATCGTAGAATATAAATTAAAGCATAATCTCGTCAGAGTATCTAATATAAGTTGTTACAAATCTTGAAATTACAGAAGATACGTGACGGATGTTTGTGAACGTTGTCGCCGTACAAGCATAATGCCGCTCTTTGACGCGATAAGAATCGCGAAGAGGGATCTCTGACGAACTTGTGTGGAGAAAAGAAAACACGCGAGAGAAGTGCGGGAAATCTAGAAATAAACGAGAGAGAGAGAGAGAGAGAGAGAGAGCCGGTATGCGCTGTGGCTGCCTATCACGCACTTTCACGTTTTCCGCTCTCTCGTGCTCGTTACTGAAATGAATGCCTGATACATACGCGGCGCGGTGGGTTTCGTCGAGTCGTTGGTTCAGACGAGAAGTGAGATAAACGACGTCAGTCGCGGGGGAGATGCGAAGAAGCAGAGAACCAGCTTCGCGGATCGAGAGTGAGAGAGAGAGAGGGGGGGTGGCGGTCTCTGAAAGATGTCGGTCGCTTTGATGTTCGCCGACCGTCATCTTGCGCGTTACCTCACCGCGGCTGCGAGAGCGAACGAATGGCAATGCACCCTCTCAACCTGTAGACATGTGTGGGAGTCACACATGACATACACAACTAAGACGAACATGTACACTTACGTGCCATCGCACGAGGATTGTACGCAGAGGGTGGAATTGCAAGCCGTAAGCACCCCTAGTTCTATCGTACTCGACTGCTCGCATCGATACTCGTCACGATAGCGCCGACTCCCCCTTGAAACACCCTCCCTCCCCCTAGCCCGCGCCCTTCGACCTCCCGCCGGCGATACAGTTTGCAAACAGCGTAAAAATGCCACTCGATTATTCTCCCCCGCGATACGAATCGCTGTTGGCCGGAGGCAGCAAAGTCGATTAGCAATGGAGAAGGTGATGAAGCGAGATGAACATTCTTAGCTGATGCTTAGTTGATGAACGTCGGTGAGACAAGATAGAGAATCTCTGTGCTTCGGAAATTTCTTCAACGTACCTATAAAGATTCATTTGATTTTCATTTTTCGCGATGAGATCATATCTCTGTAAAAATTAAAAAATAACTACGAAAAACGTTAATATCTAATGAATATACAGATCCATTGAAAGTATAGTGATACGATAAACTAAACGCTAAACTCCATTTTGCGTTTAATGCGTAGATGCAAGCGAATGCAACTATTTATTTCGCGACATAAAGGATAATGAAATGATAAAAAAAATGTATAACATTGTTTCCCTCGCAAGCGATGGTTAATTGCACCATCCGGCGATTGAATCGGGCGAAGAAATCACTATGTCGCAAGAGATTCATTGGTCGCGATATCGCGATGACCGGTCTGGATCGGCGTTCCAACATCAATACTCATTAATGTTTATCACATCGGCGATCGGATCGCGCGGTGGACAAAGATTTCACTGGGGCCGACCCACGAGCAGTAACCATAACGAATGACCCGCCGGTGAGCGTGCAGGTCTCTACTTATGGATGTGCCCGGGCCGAAAACTCCCGGCATCAGACTGGCGCGGCGTCCACGAGCCGGCTATTGCCCCTGAAAGACCAGCGAACATGACAATGATCTGGCTTGAGGTGGCTCGTTGCACCCGGCAACTCTCGTAGGGAAACTCAGCAGGTTACTTGATGTCTTTTCAGGAGCTGCCTGATCGTTAGGTTCTTATCCTTTGAGAAAAGAAAAAAATAATTAGAGGCTTAACATATTTGGTGTATCGCAAAAAAGGAAAGAAAATAATTACAGGCTTAAAATTCGGTTATCATGGACGTTACAGCCATATTTTGTAAGTCTTGATGATATATCAATAATCTTGGTTTTTGTAATACAATTAACGCATGAATTGTTAAAATTTACTTGTGACAGTATTCTTTAATAGTAATAAATAACTAATAACAATTTGTCGCAAATAAATGTCAAATATATGAATTTTGCAAATAAAATTTCCGAATAAGTTAAGTACATTTAGAATCATCCGCGTAAAATATTTTTCTATATAAATGTACGGCAGGTGATTGACCTTTTGGAAGTCAAAACTCTCGAGCATATCAAAATAAACCGACGTGTCTATATAGTTGTATGAAATCTAACAGAGTAGGTATATCTTCTTTTGAGGAATGAAGTGTCCGTCGATATACTTGACAAATGTCCGTTTTGTTAAGCAACAGTATATAGGTTCGAGTTTACAATTATCGATTGTCATCCGTTGGGCACAAAACGAAGAAATCCACATGCGGTCGTCCCACCCAACCTATATTCTGTCCGAATGATCCAGCTGAATGCTAAGGGTGCTCTTTCAGAAATCTTACCTACGATTCGTCGCCATCGAGAAATTGCCCCAATAAAGAGGTACGATATCTCTGTGAACTGATTCACCTGTACGCTTACGAAATTATTGTATATAATAATGCCAAATGCGATCGGACGGTAGCTATTTCATTGAATTTCCTTTTCTTTGAATTTCGTCTGAAAATGAGAAAATCGCATAGTCAGGATGAATCGTTTCCACGCTTTCGAGAAGATCCTCATGAATGAGCAAACTGTGTTACTTCTCGCTAGAACGATATTGTTCGACGGTCTCGTGATCTCCGCACAGAATTACGCACTCTCGAGACGGCAATTCTTCCCGATCCTTTCGCCAACGCTTTTCTTGCGACAAGCAGACTATTCTCAAGTAGACTATTCTCCGAACACATGAATATTTCGGTTATGATAGAAAGTGACATCTTTCGAGCGATTAGTCATAGTAGGCTGCAATTCATTGCGTGCTGTACAATTACAAAAAGACGAAAATGGAAATATGAACTGTGTGTATAAAATATAAAAATGTAATAATATTTATTTTCTCTTTTTTTTTCTTTTACAACGTCAATTATAATTAGTTGCATCGTTAATGTTATTTATTATTATTCATCTTATTATTAATGTTATTATTCTATTATTATATATTACTGATTAGATAATATTTATAACTATCAGTAATAATATGAAACATTTCATATTACAGAAAGTAACAAAGTTTAGCCTTGTGGTCAAAGCAGCTTATGCACGCCGATGCTAACAATGTGCCGATTGTCCTCAAGCTTCGTACCGATGTAATCAGGGAATAGGGGGACTGCAACTAATTGTAATCGCGTAACGGACCCGCGCAGAATGGCGAGAGGCGTCACAAAGAATTGATTCTGCCAATTGTAATCTTGTAGGCAAATTCGGCGCGGTATCTCATCATCCGGATTGTACCCCTCAAATATGAAATGTATGAAACGTATGTTTCTGTCTCACCAAACAAACTGAATAAACCAGAATTATATATATTTGTTGACGCAATACATTTTTATGTCTATTTTTCAT
>NW_011627254.1:296342-437487 GCF_000204515.1 Acromyrmex echinatior | reverse complement strand
TCTCTCCTTTGTGTTAGCATCTCATCAATATGTAAATACACGAAAGTTTCCATAGAGAGTATGTTACCGTCTATTTTTTTCAAGAGCGAAAAAAATTTTTAGGAATAAAACCGAGAACATGTCAAAGACGATGTATTTAGCGTTAAAAATATATGTATCACATCTGAAAGCACTAAATATATATAATAGAATTTTTATAGATTGTTCTATTATTATATTTGAGTATCTCTGTGTTAAATTTGAGCACAATTCTCTTATTGGTTGATTTAATTTTTTGCCTTTTTGTATTTGTCTTCATTTTTATGTAAATCGCGTATAGTACTTATTTACAAATTTGATAAGGTAATATAACGAATTAAAATTTCATCAAAATTTTTTGAATATATTAATAAAATTTTAATAAATATTTGTGCAAAAGTTTATTTGAATCCATTTACTTGTTTAAAAGATATTTACCTAAAACTTTAATAAAATATAGTCATTTTTTGCTGCATAATGTCATTGGTTCAACAGAAAAAGCAGCTTTGCAACTGTTGTAAAATTCTTTAACATGATTGGTTTATATATTTAAATCCAATAAGAAATTAAAAGCAAGACCAATATTAAAGAATTTTACAACAATTGCAAAGCTGCTTTTTCTGCTGAGCACAACCATCAAAGCCTATTTATTTATTAATTTTATTTTTTGCAGTTTCAAGACGTATCAAGATTTTTTTATATTAGCTGATATTGACTTTTTTAGCTAATTTTTTGGCTGATATTTTGAACTGATATTGTACAGCCAAAACATTCTTGAGCTATTAATATTAGCTATGCTGATGCCACAATTTTGGCATCCTCGGTACGGACCTCTTCCATCTTGTATGTCTGCGCATAGCTTTGCTGTGAGGAATGGAATCAAAGGCAGCGATGAGTTCGTACAAGTGGCCAACATCGTCCGTATCAAAAGGCATCGGCTTCCCTTTCACCAGCCAGCGTACAAAACCAACGGCCGCCACGCCGCACCGTCGACGATGTGAGAGAGGCTGCCGGGCGGTCGTCGCGTAATCAATCAGTATCGTGGGAGCACTAAAGCCCGTGCTGATGCTCTCGCATGGCTCCGCAAAAAACTATAAGCGCCTATCATCGCGCGCGATTTACGAATATTCGTTAATGCCGTCTCCAGAGTCGGCAAATCCTTCACAATATTTCTCCTGTATGAAGAAATCCTCCCTATTGTGTTACCAATCTCCTGTAGTATTTCATTTTTTAATATTTTCGTGCTTTTGTACAATAAAAGCGTGACTGACGTAACTTTCGACGTATTCTTTGTGCCGTACCGCAGTCCAACAAAATATTAATATACTTATAAGAAATAAATACAATAAAAGGGCATATAAGAGTCGATTATAAAATTATATTATATATTAAAAAACTGAAATATTACAAAATAATAGTGCTTTTTATTCCGTCTTTAACAGAAAAATTTAATCAACTCAATAGGAATAATATTAAAGTCTCATTTTATAGTTTGAACAAACTACAGAAATACATCAAAGTACGTAAAGACTTTCGTCCTCGTCCTTCTAAAAATAATGTAGTATATAAGATTAATTGTAATAATTGTGCTGCATCGTTTGTAGGACAGACTGGTAGACAGCTAAAAACACGAATCGCAAAGCATCGAAATTATATACGCTGGAATACATCTTCTCGTTCATCAATTATAATCGAGCATAGATTAAATCGTGAATGTGATTTTGGAATAATATTGAAATTCTTGACGAGGAACCATGTTATAGTAAGCGGTTAAAGTCTGATGCTTCATATTAAAAAACAAAAAAATAGCCTTGATCTTCAAACTGATTGAGGACTTACATAAAGCATACATTCCGATTAACAAGGTCTAACTTTGCGTTATCAAGATCACACTAGTTTAATTATTTTCGTGTTAGTCAGTGTTTGTCCGTTGCAACCATTATACATTTTTAATATTATTCTGAACTGATTCTACATCTTCATATTTTATTTAACGTTTATTTATTGAAGAATTCAATTATACATAATTTATGACTCTGTGGATTTTACTTTCTAACTACGGCTATATATTATTTATTATCACACTGACTAATGAAATGTTGACGAGTATCGTATCACCGAATTGTATTAATATTTTTGACATATTGATGAGTGTTCTACCGAGGTGACGTATTTGCTTGCTTTTTATTTATTGATAATTAATGAAATTTATAATTTTATTAGAACGTCATGAAATTCTTTTCAATTGGCCTTCCAACTTTTTCGTGAACAATTTCCGTTCCTCTGTGCAACGTTCAATTGTTCTCACGACATGCGTTTTATGATGTATTTCTTTTCTGTCAACACTGTTAAATTATGGTAACATCTTTATATTTAGTAAATGAAGAGGGTCTAATTTAAAGACTGAAACATGTTATAGCGTAATTCAATTATAATTGATTAGAATATTGTATATTATTTTGTAATATTTGTATTTCGGTTTTTTAATATATTATATAATATAATTTTAATTAACTTTTATATGCTCTTTTATTGTATTTATTTCTTATTAATATCAAGTGTTCCTTTTTTATTATTGTTAATATTAATATATTTGTTATTAATATTAATATACTTGCTATTTCATATACTGCTTTTTGCACTTATTTAGGAACACCTGAAAACACTTTAAACTTTTTTGCAGCTGCTTTCTGCGACACTTTTGGTCCTTTTGAGTGCGTGCAATAGCAAAAAAAAAAAATAGTTTCGAATTTTTTAACGATTCCCAAGTTTACAGTGATTCCCAGTCACTGACGATAATAAATCAATATCCGTTTCTACCAACATAGATTAACTTTGATCTCTTCAACTTACTGTTCATATCTTTTTCTTATTTTTAGAATTAGAAAAAAAAATGAAGAATTAGTTGAACCGAGATTAAAATTAAATTATATTGATAGAAACAGGTATATAGGAATTAAAGGTCGCAGCACAGACTTTTACATAAGGCTATAAGGCATAAAAGAATAAAAACCAATCAGAATATGAAATAAAGGATTCTGATTGGTTGATTCTCTTACTCCTTATGTATTATACAGTATTATGCAAAAATCTGTGCTGCAGCCTTAATCCTATTTTCAGTCAAAGCGGATCTTAGTACTTAAATATTTCAATATAAATTTATATACGTGTCCAATTCTGCAAATCACGAGATTTTTTTCAGCCTTGAAACACGATCATGAACAAACTAGAGTAATAATATCATACATTATATTAACAATTGGTGCGCGGTTTGCAGAATTGGATACACAATACATGTATATAAATTCACACTGAAATATTTAAATACTATGAATCGTTTTGACCGAAATAGAATAATTATTTCTCTTATAATTGATTTATTCAGATTCATTCGCGCTCTTATTAGACTGATTATACATCCAGGGAGAAGTTATTTTTCCATTAACGCTAACTTAAACAATAATAGCAAATTCGGTAACTTGCACTACGCTAGATCAGTGCATATTAAAAGTTGCTATACATGAAATTAGCAAAGTTAAATGTAAAAATATATAAATATTAACACGCCAAAAAATATTTTGCTGTCCAGCTAGAATTATCGCTTTTTTTGTATCTGATAAAAAATTATGTGTCACGCATATATTAGGTGTTGGAATTAATTCGTAGCGTTTTTAATGAAAGAATGTTATTTATTTCACATGAGCATTAAAAAATACATTAATGAAAGTACTTCCCATCACTTGTAAAACGCTACGAATTAATTCCAACACCTAATAATTTATAGCACAAATCTAAATTCTATCTCTGTAATTAGATGCATTACATATTCAATATCGCAGTACTTGCTAAAAATTTATCTATTTTAGCTATTTTTAGCTATAATTTAAATAATTTTCGTTATAATTGCAAGATTTTTTGAGTAAATTATCTACTAATGATATTATCACGTTATTTAACAAAATATACATCATTTCATTGACAAAATTCGTTATATTGTATCATTGCATTGAGATATTTTATATAAACCAACTTTTAATATGCACTGATCCAGTGTAGTGCGAGTAATCGAATTCACCATAAGATTGCGCTAAGATTGGAAAAATCATTTTGAAAAATAATTTGTCACTATTATGCGTTACTGAAAAAAATAACGTTACTTATTATATGTAACGAATAAAAAATAATGTGTTATAAATTAGAAGTTATTTTTTTCAGGTACGAAAAAATGATTTTTTCAACCTGTTACAAGTAATATTTCCAACTTTGGCGTTATCATTACTGTCATAAAAAATTCGCAACGTTATTACCAAATCGTTATTATAACAAGGTAACGATCAATAAAGTAATGGCGCTGCAAATAACGCATTATTTTCCATCTCTGGATTGTACTATAAAATTAGTGGAAAGTATCAAAGATGTCAATAATAATCAATAATGGCGATATTGAACGATTTATTAATAAAAAAGTGTGTAAAACTGATTGTAATAATATATATGTAATCCTTTCATTTTTAAATAAAGTTCAAAAATTATATCAATCACGCTCATATTGAGCAGACTAAACATTGCAGATTTTACGCATCTTTTAAAACATTTTTAACAATTTTATACTTCATACGATTATACTATTATAAATATTAAATAATAGTTCAAGATAAGTTATAACAATAATAAGATTTCGTTTTCGATATGAATGCAGAAAACTGAAACGAGTGAAGCAACATGTTGCACGGAAATCGGAATCGTTTTCTCCGTCTGATATCATCATAGTTTTCAGAAGTTACTACTGCTAAGGTTGCTCTCTCGGCAACCTAACGCTAACTGCAACACAGTACGCCTACACACTCTCGTCATACAACGTAACGCAATGCAAGCCGGTTACGCCACTGACGAGTGCATTGTACGTGCAGCCGTGGTGAGTAAACGAGTCACGCTGCGTCACGCTTTGGCTTCGGCCCGTCGCCGCCGCCGCCGCCACCACCGCGCTGTGCCATGCCGTCACCGTCACGCGGCAGCAGTAGCCCTTCTTCTCCTGTGCAAACACCCCCCGTCACGTCATGCGTACACGGGGTGAATTGCGTTACGTCGCCTCCGGTTTGCATCGCAGAGCCTGCAGTCCGCACTTGCGCCGGCTAATAACGATCACCAGGGACGCGGTGAGCATAATGAGGTTGACAAGTCGTCGGCGATGATGATGGACTGCGCCGCGATAAAAGCGAGGGGGTTGAAACAGTTCTATCGTGGCCCTCGCCGCCAAGAAGATTCGACACGGCCAGCTGGAGCAGCGCGCTGTTCCGCCTTCGTTTTTCTTTCTCTTTCTCTGTATTTCCGGGGGATGAGATCTTCGATCATCCATGGGCGTTCGCAACGGGGGGCAAACGTTACATTAGATACATTGTGACGTTAACTGCATTCGCGGCTCTATTCTGTACTTATGTATGAATGTAAATGCCGAAGTGAAATTTTTTTCTAATTTTTTAAGAATTAAAAAATTTTTTAGCAACATGTTTGCAAGAATGAATATATATCAAGAGCAAATTACTATCTTATTTACTTCTAGTTCTTAATTTTAGAAAATTGTTATCGAATTACGCTCAACACTTGTCAATACGTATAATATATTTTATAATGCATTAAAATACTAATTTAACTTTTACTTAACTTAAGAGTTTCTGTAATAATATTATGAAAGGGGTTCATTTAGACGCCTATGTTCGCATGTTGACGCATTGCGTTATGATGAGCGTATAGAGTCGATCATCGTGCGTGTACATGTTTTATATGGATGACTTTCGTGTTTCGCGTTGGATACACCGTGAACCCTCCTTGTCGAACTCAAGTGGCCGAGCCGCGAGAATCTCTTTATTATGCGAAGACCGAATTTTTATTCATGAGGGTTGGTCACGGTTGTATGATTTTAGGGGTTGGAGACTTTCCAGAGATTGATCTTCCTGTCATTTTGCACACTTAATTTTTGTGTAATGAATATTATTATATATAATAATTTGTAGGTATAAAATATATAATAATATAACTGTTACTATATATAATGGTATAATTTGAAATTTGTGCAAATTCATTTTATAAATTTTGGAACAAAGAAAAATTTGTTTAAAAATATTGATTGACGTTGCGTTAGAATAAACAATAAATTTTACGTAAATATCAAATGCGGACAATATGAATACTGATATTTCCTGCATGTGGTGCATGGAGAAGAATGCAGCTCAGCAGATAACTGTCCGAGATGAGAACAGGTTCTCAGAGTCCCCAGCTTTTAACCGCTCGCTGATAAAGAGAGGATCTCTAGATCTGAATACGCAGCAAGAGAAGAAGAGAAGAAGAGTCATTGATGCAGCTAGAGATTACAGTCGCCGATAAATGAAATCTCCAATTTATATATATATAATTAATATTTTTAAAATAAATCTTAAAGATTAATAATTCTTAGAATTTTTTAAATTGTATTATTTTTACCCCGTCTTGAATTATGAATATTTTTATTATTTCACAATTGAAACAGCAAATTAATATATTAAACAAAAAGTAAACTATAAATTAATAAATTAATAAATTTGCATATAGCGTCACACAAGTTCCTACACGGCTTTGTGAAAAAGAAACCGTGGATTAGCATGGTATTGACAAACATATGAAGCATTATTTTGTGAAATTGATTATTCTATTATTTATAATATTTTACTTGAGAACATTTCTTAGACGTGATGTTGATGTCATTATATATCTCGGAAACACATCTAATCGAACATAAACTTACGATTCATTACGAAAGGCTTCTGTTTGTAATAACAGCATGCCGTCATGGATATCGAAGGAGGTAGACCAGCACATAATGTCAGATACTACATTTATGATAACAGCCAAGAAGTTTTCAAGGCTGCACACAATCTCACCTGTACAACCGGTTCCATCAGGCTTCCCCATAATTTGGTAAATTGGTGCACTTGATGTTCTTATACCATGATGTTTGTACGGAATTAGCAATCTCATAATCTAAATTATTAAATTGTGAAGATTAATAGCAAAAGGATTAATCTAACTAAATATTTAAATTGATTAATTTAATCGATTATGTTATAATTATATCTTATCTTATAATTATATCTTAACGAATTATAATACTTTATGCCTGTTCATCCAATCTGTTAATAATATATACTGCAATTATCTTAAACGTTTAAGCTTTAAAGAATTTTTTTACTATAATACGTGAGGAAAAGATACTGAAATAGTAATCAGTTCGGTAATAGCCGCTAATTATGTTGAAAATATTTTCCGTGAAGGCAAAGTCCTCGAAAATTGTTACCCGAGGGATACAATTACACAATTTTATCGGTTCCGTGCGCTTCTTTGGTGGCTTAGGATGTAAAGATACGCCGCAAAGAATAGAATTTCACGCAGAATGCGCTCTTCCCGTCCAGCCCGTTATACATGATCCCTCATTTTCTCGCCATTGTGCCTGGTAATTACCGCATCGTTTTGCAGCGGTCGCAGCTGCGAAATCTTACGCGCACTTATCTCGTGCGGATGCAAGAAAGCCAAGTATAATGGTTTATTGCAGTTTTTAACGCGAAATATTCAAGAATAAAAACGATAATC
This sequence comes from Acromyrmex echinatior, assembly GCF_000204515.1. Next base: position 429,849 of record NW_011627254.1, on the reverse strand, counting down.
ACTCTAATACAAAAGATTAAGACGATTTTTTAGATTATAAATATTTTAATTCGTCATTCATCTCAACTATTTTTAATATTTAATATTTAATTTATAATATCTTGCAGCTAACATATAAATTAAAAATTTTGAGTAAATTAGAATTGAATTAAATGTATAATTAAGTTTCTATCGTCTGTATACACATATATTTTTCAAGCTAATATCGTGAAAAGTTTTTCAATCGCCTATAATCCTTTCTCGTTATTAATGACAAATAAATTATGATGAGCTTTAATGGAATTATTTTCTTCAACAAGGTTAATTCTAATCTAAAATTCTAATGATGTTTCATAAGTGCGATGAACTGTTCCCACATTATTACAAGGCCTTACGTCTTGCTCGAGATCTTGAGTAAGGTACAGGTGCGCACACAACACACACACACACACACACACAAATGCACACAACAAGACATGTACGCGTTTGGAACTTGATATTCGCGACCTTCACCCTTACTTGGTCATTTCTCTCGTAATGGCCAGCGAACGTCTTGAGCTGGTAATCAAGCCGGTCTACCTATCGAGATGCTCTTGCAAAGAGACAGTAAGAAGTGTAAAGAATCGCTGGAACAAGGAACACGCTGCGGTAAACGCGGCTTTTGCGGTACAGATTATGTGTTAAGACAGAAAATAGTGGCGACTGCAATTTGAGTTGAAGATCATGCGGTATTAAGGACAGAGTCGCGCGTTATGTTATTAACTTTGGAGATATCAACTCCTTTCTTGATGGTCACATATACTATATTCTTCCTAGGAGGGAAAATGCGGGAAAATGTTCATCTTTAAGGAGCAGCTTTTTCTGTCATATTTATCGCAATCTGTTCGTTTGCGATAGTCTGGATGAGCTTAATTGAGCTTTTATATTTGTGTTGCATTTCCTGTACCTAACACGAAGTAACGTTAAGAAGATTGCTCAGATTGTAGATTATCATCGCAATATAATGATACACAGTTATCTGTCCTATCCGAGTTGTATTCACGAGTAGGAGAAACGAACTTGGACTAAATTCGTAGAATGCAATCGAGCAAATATGCTGCAGTGAGAGCGTCCTGAAGACTCATCCTGTGACATACATTGACAACGAAAACATTGACACAATTGCGCATCCTGCACGGCACTTTGGCGTGGGCTAAATTTAAATGCCTTTCACCGGCAGTATTCGTGATCATATAACACTTCACGTAACACGTAATAACCAGACGCGAAATAAATACTTTGCTTGTGAAGACGGTCGTAAATATCTCGCTCTTCTGTGAACTTTTCAAAATTCCCTTCCGCCTGATCGCGCTAAGAGAAGATCGCTAGCGAAGGTGTTAGGGAGAAAAGACAATTGAATCTATTTGCTGGCGAATGAACGTGAGAACGGAAACGGACGCTAGAGGTGGCGCAAATTAAGCTTTATTGTTAAGGAACGGCAGGAAGAGGCATTATCATAAGAAGGAAGTTAGTATAGGTAATGAAACGTGCAGCACGTTTCGAAAATTACGAAACTATTGAACATATTTTGCGAAATGTCGACTAATTCGAGTGAAACTATTATTATTACGCTACTTATTAATTCATGCCGCGTCGAAGAATTAATTAATTCAGAATTACAGGTAACTGAATATTCGCGTGCATTAGTGAAGCGGATATTATGTCTTACTTGTCGGTTTTATTTAACGGTACACTTTTTTATCATTTCTTCGCTATAATTTTTCATCTTCCTTATGATATTTTTCATTTCAAGGGAAAATTAGCATTTTATTGTGACACTGCTTTGCATTCATGGATTTGCAAGCTGCCGTTTACATACGTTTAAGTGCAGTCTTTTCAGATGAAGATAACAGACACAGCTGAGCTATACTTAAGCGAAAATGGAAAATGACATGTAAATCAGATCCAAGAACGGCGCCTTCTCTCGTATGAGCGTACAGGGTATAATTGACATCGTTCTCCTACTTGTTCAGCGAAGGTCGTCCGAAATGGTCTACGCACAAAGAGATTGGAGTAAGACATTATGAAACACATGTAGTTTCCAACATATTCTCGCATAATGTTACTGAAGAATATATTATGAATCCCTTCTGATGAAAGATATAACAAAGAGATATGCAAATGTTAAGACAAGTAAATAAATAAATATTCAAGAAATGATATCCATTACGGTACCCCATTTATTTTCACTCTGATTCACGTCCAATTCCGCGTATAAATTATTATAATGTGGATATTAACGAAATCTTGAAAAATAATCGGTCGGCATCCGGTCCTCCGCGGAAGATCCGCAGGAAACGGGGATCTTTTTATCTGTCACTCGTAGCGAAACAAAATATCGCCCCTCTCCTGCCGATTTGCCCGTACACGCATACGATACGCACGTATCGTACTAGTGCAATAAGCCGTGCTCGCGTATGTTGTACGCTCTCTCGCGGTCGCTCGCTCGCCGCGAATGGATTCAAGATTTCAGCCGCAGTCGTAGACGTTCGGTGCCCACGGTCAGATCGGGACCCGGCACAGTCGACAGAGTCGATCGCGCTTGAGATCGATCGATCGCTCAGGATCGGCGGAATCGCCCAAGTGTCCCCCACCTCGTTGACCGGGAAAACCCTCCCCTCGACGAGGCGTGCACACGTGCCCGCGCAAAACTCAGGACGGACACAGTTTCGTTATCCGCCAATCGATCGGTCGATCGATCGAATCGCGATTCACCGCAATCAAATTCTCAGCATCCCCCGCGAAAAAGGGAGGACGAGTATCGGACATCGAGGTGGGTAACGGGGAGGAAAATACGGACGGAAACACGGTGCCCGGTTCGTTATCGATCGACCGACAGCCGACAGGTTCGAGAGATGGATGCAGCCACAAAAGATCGCCGACGAGATTTCGTTCCGGCATAGATCGATCGGTGTACGATCGTACGCGATGATCGGCTGTGTGTGAGTAATGTAACATGGTAGCTGGGTAGTTTGATGATCCAGAATCAATCATACAGAAGGATTTGAGAGATTGCGTTGCGTGTATTGGCAATTTCGAAATTGGGTGACCGCTTTCTTTAGATGTTTACAAGTGTCGTGAGGAGAAGCCGTTCGATTTGTCGTCTACTTGAAGAATTAATATAACGATGATTATTAATGCTCCGAATTATATTGTATGACATTTAACTGCTCTTCTGGATAGCCAAGCTGAAGTATCGAAGATGGGGAAACCTTAAAGTATTTAGGTAAGATTATATTCTATGATTTAAATAATTTTTAAGATTAATTGTACTCGCACATTTTTCATTTGAAGTGAATTTATTAATATCAATAATGAATTAAATTACAATAATGACTTTGTTCAAAATCTCTGATGAAAATTAAGGAATGAGATAATCGATTAAAAATATGCAGTTACATAGAATTAATATCTTTTTTTGTATGATGATGAGAGGTCGATGCTGACACAATCATCAATAATGTTAACGTAATGTAGCTATCTATTTAACAATCGCGAGAGATAAATAATTCTTATATGTATATGTTAGAATGTTCTTTGTTCTGTGAAAGAGAGAATTACAGTTTGTACCTTCTTCTCATATCGTAGCTCTCGATAATGTTGAAACCTTTTAAAACCATATCAGTTCAATTTATGCTCGGTATCTTCATTTGCTCCACGAGATTTTAGGCCAATTGGAACAAATACAAATGTAGATCTAAGTTAAAAAAAGAACATTGGTACAGTTTTGTCATTTTAATTGCTTTCAAATTTTATGCTAAAGCAGCTAAAGAGTGAGGAATTTTTTGACTTGATTAAAAAAGGTTGACTCGTTTCAAGGTTTCTTACCACAGTTGTGTAATTGAAAAGTACCGGTAGGTGGTGATCAGATTTTATGATATTGGTTAAGCACCACAAAAGGCATAGTATTTAGGACAAACGTTCTTTACGACATTTTATTAACATTGTAAAATATTTATAATTTAACATAAATCGTGATCGGTCGCCAACTGGTGATTAAGAAACTGATCTATCGCGAACTGGAATAATAAACCAGGTCTCCTTTCAGAAAAAGAATTTATCATCAAAAATAAGTATAAATATGTATATGTATGCACTCGCTGCCTCTAATATTACTGAATGCCGTTATTTAACATCGTTCTCCGAATGCTGGTATCACATTCTGTGGAATCAATCGAAATTCTATCCGAATTAGTTGCGCTAATCGTGATTCAATGCGCTTCGTTTATTTCATCGTCCAACCAATAGGATATATTTGTAATTATGCAATCGCAAATCACCTAAATCTAATGAAAATCATAATGGATGACCTCTCTAAAATGTATTTATAATGTAAAATTTAGACGTAATATATTAACAAATAAAAATATCGTTCAAAGTTCTACTTGCGTATCTAAAGGTATTATTTATAGAAAATAGGTTTACGAGATAATGACAATGTAAATCATTATACTTAAAATATTGTATTATACTTACAATTAGTTATAACTTTCCGTTCCAGAATTAATGAGGATTTAATAGAGATAAATTGAGAAATTGTAATGTTTGAAGAACTTCACCCAGTAAATTATAATTTAAAATGATGACTGTCTATATGTTGGCACTATCGTATAATAAGAGGGTATCACCCATATTAATTATAAATTTAGATTAATAAAACGAAAAGTATTATAATTTATTTCGTTAAATTTATCTCGTAAATTTATGTCGTAAGATGCTAGATTATTCTATCGACAATTAATTAATTTGTTTGCGAGATTATTATTTCCGTTCGTGATTGTGTTTCAAGTCTGATCAAATCGACGCACAATTCTATAACGAAAATGATCGTATAATCTCTCGTGGGCAGGTAGAGTGGATTAAACTGACACGAGTCGAAAGTTTTCTGTCATTTTGTAATTTTCGCTTTCTTTTTTTTTTTTAAGTTATCCATTGAGCAGAATGTCTAAAGTCGACGCATAAGACAACTTTAAGACACTTTTAAGAGTTCTTTAAGGAACATAAGATCATATAAGATATTTTATAAAGAACTTTGAAAAATATTTTAAAGTTCTCTCATGCGTCGAGTTTATCCGCAATATTTAAAAATGAATATTTCGTTAACTATTAAAAAAATTGCAAAATGATAAAAGACTTTTCGACTCAATTTAGTCCAGTATATTGTCCATGAGAGATTATGCGGTTTTTACTGATCACCCTATATATAAATATTACTTAAGTATCAAAATTTATTTGACAGAAAACGATATTTCTCCTCTCATTTGTGTCGAAACACTCTCTTTATTAAAAAAAAATGAATAAATGTATCTCAAGCAAATTATTGATAGTAAAGTTTCGTAATGATAATTATTTAATTATTTAATATTATTCCATTTTATTTTGACATTTAGAAATACTGATGCATACACTTTTATAGACATCTTTATACATAATATCTTTTATTTAATAACGACAAGAATGCATAAAATACATAATATTTTATGGCGAGGTGCACGGCGCGTTGGAGGAGAAATGAGGCACGAAATATTTAGCAATCAGTGCCAGGCTGAAGACGACAGGCAGCTTCAACAGAAAGTTAGGTTGCAGCATATCAGCCTTGGACTCATTGTACTTAGGGAGCCGAAGAAGTTTGTCCTAGTCATTCGTATGACTTGCTGCGAATGCTGTGATCTCAAAAGAATTTTAATACGCGATATTTGCGACGTGAAAACATTAACCTTCGGTCTATCGCTGAGTTACTTTTTGCCGAGCAATCTGATCAGGGGTACGTATTGTATTGGATTGGACTCGTTGTAAGCGGCTTGTCAAACTCATTCTGCGAAAGTTTAAGAAAAGGATCGAAGGATCATAAACAGAAATTAAGGAACGAATAGAAATGCTGTGAATACGCGCGTCTCCATTCAATTACGAAAGCAACCTTCGACGGGTGAAAGCAGCATGCGACTGTCTGTCTACAACGTGTTTGCACGCACTTATGCGTCAGACTAATAAAATGCTCCAGACAGGATCACCGAGCGATTTATTTATAAACTCATGCAAAAAGCTGTGCGCCACAGATTTTCATCGCGATCAATTACTACGAAGGGATATCTCCTTCCTTTATCGCTCAACGATTGCATATGCCGAACACGTGTGAATGCTAGGGTTTTGATTTCTGGCGCGGCATGCGAGAGCGCATTCACTCGAACGAGAATTCGCTCCTCACTTGCGCATCAGTGCGTATAATTAACCGCGTATGATTTAATAGCTCCTTCTTGAAAGAGTATTTAATATCCGTTACGCAAGCCATGGGATTTGGGCTCGTACTCTTGCTACATTTAACGCTAAACGTAGTCCTTGCGTTAACGCGATTTACACGATAGATAAATTAAATTGGTTTCCTACAGTTAGATACACGCGAATTGTGTTTCTGTCGATGTGACATGACAATCAGATAGACACTTTTAATGTTTATATTCTTGGCAATCGTTTCAATTTCGCAATCTGTGTAACGGTCCTAAAAAAATTATATAAAAAAGACGCATTTGTTGCACCTGATTTGCTCCAGAAACCGCTGAGCTACTTTCGACTATGCTGAAGCGAGTGGTTCGTTTACCCGTAGTGAACGTAGACGAGTGAATTGCGTGTTAACAGCTGATTTGCCACGTGGTTTCTACGTTGTCTTATTATGTAAATTTAATAGGAGTGTCTACATTTTTCGAGTGATTCTCCTTGAATGATAAACGAGCATCGCATTGATGTCGCTGGACCGCAAGTTCAATGCAATAGGTTTATAATTTATGTAGCAATCAAATTGATATTTTGCAATCGCGCATTACTTTTTTTTTTTCATCGCAAACGCGATGAAATCGAGGTAATGCTGAGATTGCAAAGCACATAAAATAGCTTACGTTAATATTAAATATAATCGATATTAATATTATATATATATATATATATATTCTATCTTTATATAAAATACTTTTAAACAAGTAATCTTTTAGAATTACTTTTATGTTATTATTGTCCTTTTATTTTTTTATTGACTAGATTATTCGTTGAAGTATCCAATGAAAAATGCTGTATAATATTTTTCAGCAGATTTATTAAATTTTCAGAACACATTAATTGTTTAAACCTTCTTAAATTTATAACACAGTGGGAGAATTGTTTTTGTATTATATAAGCGTTAAAGAAATATTTAGGTCATGGTATTGATGCTGCTCACCTGAATACAGTTAATTAACGACGGCCCGTCGCGTCCTTGATGAAAACCTTCAAACATAAGGATACATATTATTCAAAAAAGCATATGAATACTAAATTATGAAGATGCTAAATTTGCTTTAATTATTATTCAAGTATATAAATATCTTTATATGTTTTCTTCTATTTTAAACTGTAAAGTAAAAGGATATTGCAAGACTACGAGTAATGAATATTGCAACGTAGATTTAATGAACTTACTGATGCAACCGAAATTATGAAACTTATACTTCTTAATATTTTCCGAAATATATCATTTTAACAAAATGTAACTTGTGTTTTATTAATTAAATTAACATTGTTAATTAAATTAACGCATTTTGTGCGTTACATTTCAACATGACGTTTGCGATTATATGTGCGATTGCAATCTCTCGTCGTCATAGTCTGTTGAATATAATGTGAAAATTATAGATCTATATCATATTAATAATGAGAATAGAGTTACGAATGGATGTATACACTCGTCTTTTTCACTTCGTATTACTGTATCTCTTTATCCTGTTTTTCACGTTGCGAACGTTTGCCTGTCATTATTGAAATTACGTACTTGCACTCACTTAAAACCAGGATGTATCTTATCATTCATTCGAGGCTTCGTCGAGAGCTTTTATCCGCATATACAATCAGTCATACTTATTATGATCATCGTTAATAATAATAAAGTTTGTTTAACATTATTGATCGAATATTTATCGAATTTATAATCGATGTATATAAGGAAGATATTTTGAAAAAATGATTATTTTCTTTATTCAAAGGTCATCAGTTAAGATTAATCAGTTTTTTAAGTAGTCTTTTAAGCGATATCTTTCGAAACACTTATTACGTATGGATCTAATCAATCTTTGGCTGCAACAAAGTGTCGGGTGACGAGACTGACTCAGCCAGGTAAAGGCTTTATTCGCGAGTTCATTATGAGCAGCTTATTACTCATAGATCTAATCGATTATCTCGCAGGTGCGGGGAATGAATTTTGCACGAGCACAAAGCGCCCGACTATGCCATTTAGAGTTACCCACAGGTTTTCACTACATCTATCACCCGTATCATGCACGCACTTTCACACTCTATCGCGACCATGCCGTGCACGCGATATAACCGAGCCACGGATATGGCTCACGCCAGCGTAGGAATAAAAGGAGAGACTCGCATGGTAGGTCCGTTGTGTATATCATAATGCACGTGCACGCTGACCGTCCTTATGCCAGTTACCCACATTTTCAACCAGGATCAGGAACAAGGCGTACAACAGTAGTACTACGGAACATTACAAGGCTTCGCAACCAGGATACTCGATCGCGCGTGCACTTTCGAGTTATTGAAGCAGATCATTTACAGATTATACTAGTGCTGGCTAAACATTGACAGTTTAACCATCGATAGTTCTCGATAGTTCTACAAGTAGGAAAAACTGTCAAATACTATCGATACTATCGGTTCAAAATTTACAGATTTAAAGAATAATTGGTCCAATTTATATATTATGTGAGTAGGAATACTTTTCAGTAATAAAAAGTTTTATATTTCTATGTAAATAATTATTAATGTCTTTTATTTTTTAAATAGGAATACACCTTGACGTAAATTGTAATTGTCACAACTGTTTCTTATATTTGTAAATAAAAATAAATATAGTTGTATATTTCTATTAATATGCAGGATATGCATATTGAATATAGCACAAAGCCGTTGGAACAATGAGAATCTTATGTAATTCAATGGTGACTTTATGCTGGATTCTTATTGGTCCAGAGGTCTTAAGATTATGCTCTGATACGTATTTCATGCTGATAGAATTAATCGTCGATTGTGAAATTAATCAAAATTGATTGAAGTAGAGTCAGGTAAAACTATCGTTTTCAAACTATCGATATTCCTAAAACTATCGATAGACTATTGATGTTTAGCCAGCACTAGATTATACTTATTTCACTGACCTTAGCATGCCTTCGTCTGTCCTGACGTTATCATTATTTTAATTGTTCCGTACTGGACACCCGATTTCTTTGTATCGATAACAGTTCGGAGCCGTCAAGGCACACGAGTTCCTGATTGCATTGAAAATATTAAAAATCTTTGTCAAAGAAATAAATACATTTTTTTACGCAATGTGACATTAAAGAGGCAAATGGAAATTATGGAAATTATGATTAAGATTTTATTAAAGAGAAAAATGAAGAAATAATTTGTTTTTAAACTCAGCTAAGATATGAGTATTATCGCATCTGTGTGGCATCAACGGCTACATGTTAATCTGCTATTATGTAAATATTAACGCAATGGTAACATGCTGCGGCATGGAAAACGTAAAATGGTTAGCGCCTATCGCAGCAAACACGCTACCTACTGTCCACCAGGAAATCACAAATCAGGTTGCAGGTTGCATATCTTTTTCATTAATCACAAACTCAATGGGGGATAATACGAGAATTGTCGCGATGTTAAAGTCTGCACGCTATATGTAAGCGCGTGCATTACATTTTTGACACTGGTTGACCAAGATAAGGAAATATTAATGAACATGATAATCATACTCATGACATTTATATTTGCGAGTTACTTGGGGTGGAAATCACGACGGAGACGGAAATAAAAACGTCTAAAAATATCTTGGAAGAATTGTTAGCATATCACGATCTGTTTGTTTTAAAAAGATTATTTGTTTTCTTATCAATATATTCCACTATAGAATATTGTTTTAGAATTGTGCCGAGACAAAATTTAAATAAGTATGGATCGAGGTATTGACGTTGACATGTTGCTTGCGATATACAATTTTGTATCGATCACATTAATTCTATGCCATCAACATCGATTTATGCTATCAACAACTTGTCACTTGCATTATAGTGAACTTTAAGATGATGTGACGGATTCGAACGATTTACAACGTTGATAAGAACATCGATATACATATACATGCGAAATTTCCCGTGAAATCGAGATTTCCTGAGAAACACAAGTCGACATTTCTCATCAAAACTACTCAATTTTCTGCCAATATGTATGTCGTATATCTCGTATGAAACGTTAAATCACAGTGTTTCTTGCGCGATGGCAGGAGAATTTCGATTTAAGCGAAATTCTAAGACTTGCCTCATCGAAAGTACTTACTTGTTCATGCCCGAACGCTTCGTATTCTGCATTGTCAGCGATTACGGCTGGCCGGATCATGACGGAGTCAAAGAATTGTTCCTCGTGACTTATGCTCAATTTCTTCACTTCTAAATAACTTTATCCAAGAGATATCTCCCAGATTATAATGGAGGTATGGATAAGGTTATCCGAAACTTATTTGGAAGTGAAGAAATTGGGCATGATACCTCAAAGGTATTTTTATTTTTCTCGTGTTTCATATTAAAGACGGAATTTATTCTTATTTTATACTTGCAATTTGACAAATCTATGAGCGTGACGAGATTGCATGAGATTCTAGCACAAAAATATTCTTTTTTTTTTTAGTAACTTGTCAACTTGTCAATCATTTTTATGCATTCATGCATATATAATTAGTGTGATAGATGATAATTTTATTTATATGTATCGATCTCCTTTAGAGAATTAAATATTACTTACAAATCAACTTGTATATTCTCATATAACATAAACGTGACTATCGATAAGATCTTCGTTAATGATTCCCTATGCTGCATAGAGTCCTTCGTGTCGCAACCAGAAAAGATACATTCCACCGATTGGTAAAACTTCGTGAAGATGCAGTCGCCATTTCTGGCGTAAATGTCACGGAGAATTCTAAATAATGTATATGATCAGTTAGTGCGCCATAAAATCGTGATATTCTTCTTCAAAGTTAATAAAGATGGAGAGAATTTTTCTAGAAGTATTTGTAATCAGCTATAATGTCGCAGGTGTTATTACTCAACAAAGAATCTAAATAAACACGTAAAGTGCAGCACGTAAAGAAACAAAGATAAGAGATGGAAAAATAGAGAGAAAAACATTTTTAGATAAATATCAAAATAAAAACTATAAATACCTCCACAATATTTATTTGCGATGTTTGATGAGTTTAATTATAGATTTAATTAATTATAGGTTTAATTAATTTATACATTTTTCTAATATTGTGTTTTATTAATGTAAGAAAAGAGATTAAATAATTTTGTTGAAAATAAGAGATGTAAATTTATTTGTAAAAATGCATGCCGACGTAAGGAAATATCAAAAATATTACTTCAGTTTGATGGAAAATTCGATGTCACTTGCAGTTATTCTGCGATGATAACAGAACAAATAATACATAACAGACTTGCTTAAAGAATGTGATCTAAATATACGGAATCATTTTTACATAACTCAAATATCACGCATTTTGAAGCTATTTATATGTGAAGAAAGAATGATTTTACTAAAATATCTACAAATTAGCTAAGTCTAAAAATAATTTTGTTAGATCATTAATATAATTATTAGGTGTTGGAATTAATTCGTAGCGTTTTTTAATGAAAGAATGTTATTTATTTCACATGAGCATTAAAAAATACATTAATGAAAGTACTTCCCATCACTTGTAAAACGCTACGAATTAATTCCAACACCTAATACTTTAATGATCTAATAAAAGCACAAGTTTTAGTTGCTAGAATGTCAAAACTTTTTGTATCATTATACTCATTATGCTTGAGTGCTTTTTACCAATTGTTTAAATAATCCAAATTATTTTCAAATTTATATTTAACAAAATTGTTAGATATTTCAGCAAAACAGTTTTTTTCCGTATACGATTATCCTTTTGTTTGACATTTGAATTTTGCACTCAAAAAGTGATGCAGTTTTGCGTGATTGTAAGTATGGGATATTAAATATAATATAAGATTTTAGTTTATATTATTCTGCACAGCTATATTTTATATATATATATATATATATATATATATATATATATATATATATATATATATATATATATATAATATCGTATATGTAAAATCTGCGAGAGCATAGTGCTCTTTATATATACATTTGTAACATTCCATCTAAGTGCAAACGGTCGTCGTATTTAGCATACCTATGTAAATGTCAGAAGGAATCTCGCGGATATAAAAGAAAGACTTTTTCGTGTATGGGGTAATAACACTTTACAGCGAAAAATAACAACCCTTAATAGCGCAATTTTGTAAAAATCTGGTTTTACCCGTTTGGCGAGACAAAGAGAATGCAAGTTGAATGGAAAGAAGCCTTGGTTAAAGTCCTTTAACGACGTACGTTTTGTGCATAGCAATCTGTTTGGCATTAAAAAATCTGTTCAGCTCTGGCTTCTCATGAATAATTTCGCTACCATGAAATGTTCTTTTTAACAAGTAAGACGTTTATAAAATTTTAAGTATACAATGTATTGCTTGTTTTTGCACGTTCTTATATTCTCTGCACTTGTTCTCAGCGAATCCCAGTATAAAAATCACAATGCACGTAAAATTATATTTTTAACAAATCATATTTCATATCAAGACTGCTAATATTTCTTTCCTGAGATTAGTGAGGCTACTTCGTGTTGTATCTCTTAATACACTTTTAAAAATAAACGCTTGCTTTGCAGGACCATACGCGACAACGAGATTAATTTACATTCGTGCGTCAGTCGAGTGAATGACCTCGATCGCGACGCATACGGAATTGGTTTTACGTGAAAAAAGAAGGCTAAGCGCTTGTCAGAAGACTAACTCGCTCAAAAGTCAGATTGTCGTTCGTGTAATCGACCGCATCCGCGATTCAATGATTTCATTGCGCAATACGTATCGATGGCAGTAACGACACTATGTCGCTAACATTATTCATGCGAGATAATTTTCGATGCCTCTTCGTTGTATTGTTTTTTAAACAGTATATCAACAAGTTATTATTTTCAATTAAAAGAGACAGAGAGAGAGAGAGAGAGAAATTAAACTACCACCACTCTCATGATATCATATTTTTAATGCTGGCAAAATACGAGTTAAACTAGTTTACACATTCACATTATTCTATTACATAATATCCAAAACAACCATTTATCTAACTTTCTGACTTAAATTGGTGTATTATCCAATGTAATTAAGCATGACACATGCGATTATTGTTTTTATTATTGTGTCTGATGATTACGCAAGATTATATCTATTAATGAAAGATAATATGACTGTATCAAAAGTGAAAATGACGTCAATAAAAATTTACTGCATTTATCTTATTCTATAATATCTTTCTTTAGAAACATTTATCGAAAATGCAGTTCAATTAAATCTTCCTTTGCGTTTCCAGAAATGCGTGAATATCTAAATGAGCTGCCGATTATGAAATCAGTCGCGACTGCTAAATTGTTTTCACGATATATTGCTGTCGCTAGCGGGAAAATATTTATCAACATCACGTAGTGGCGAAGAATCGTACGTCTGATTAAACTAAAATTACACTGCCAAATATAGCAAAAGTTTGTATTCAAAGAAATATTACACTTTGCTCGATAACGACAAATTATCGACAAATTTCGGACTACGTACTCGTATTATCATACGCAAACTATCGTTGTATTCAATTTTGACATGCCTCCCGGGAAATGCACACGAAGATAATCCAAAAATTATAGAACATTTTCGAGCTCAACTTTAGTTTGTGACACGGCACAATTCACAAATGGTAAAGAAGATAAGATTACGCGAGAAATTGTAATTAATTGAGACAGAAAAGTGTAGTGCAACAAGCGCATAGTTGATTGGAACGGCAACGTTGGAAAGCCGAGTTATCTTCTAGTGTCTTGTAACAAGCGTACAGTCAGTGACCCATAACAATTAGCGTCACGGGGAGGGAGGCTTTGTCGTACGGAGGGGAAAGCCAATCAACGGAAATGGAATAAACTTGTGTGATCCGGTAGGGTAAGCCGTCCGTATTTTTTTATCTTCCCAGAATAAGAGCTTTTAAGAATTTACTCTTCATTTAATCCTCATTTTAATATGATTTCTGAAAACATGTAAATTGTTCACGTTTAATCTTTATCCATCATTGAATGCAAAAGAGTTGCAATTACGGATTTGCAACTCAAATTGAATGTAAGTAATACAGAGTTGTAGAATATAATACAAAAGTATGAGAAGAAATTGAAATTTTTTATATTAATGTTTAGGAGAAATGAGTGAAAGTCACGCGCAATGATTTGCAATTATTGCGACGATGAATTCACATGGATTGTGGATCACGATGCACTTTTTCGAGATTTTATGTCACGTTCCTAACATTCTTTATGTTGCAAAATGATAGCGAACAGACTTGGCGACGTGACACTTGAAATATGATACGGAATGTATATATGAAACAGCTGAATTATTCAAAAATGTCCGAGTACACGCGCAGTAAGTCAACATGTTGATGAGGCATCGCAGTCTTTCACTTTCCATACATATGTTGTATATTGAATTATAAATTTCATTTTAAACAGAATTAACTGCGTCTGTTTTCTGCATTAAAAAATTATGCGCGCGTATCCTCTAATAAGTAAAGAATTCAACTGAAAGTGCCCTCAATAGGGCATCTCCCAAACATTTCCATCATTTAATCAGTTCTATCATTTAATCGAATGGAAAAACAAAAGTTTATATTCCTTTGGATGTACAATAAATAAAGACATCTAAAAATATCTACGATACAAGAAGATATGAATATCTATGTAGAACGAAAAATAAATTTTTGAAATGTTTTCCGAACTTGTTATTTTATCATGATAAAATATTCTATGCGTCATCTTTCTACGTCAATTATTTTATGTATTATTTCTATAAGATCATAAATCGAAGCTGTAAATGAAACAAAAATTCTTTCTTGAGTTATTTAGCAGAGGGGGAGAAGGGGGGGAGAGAGAGAGAGGGGGGGGGGTAGTTTGCTTCTGTACTTTGCAACCATGTATCTTGATCTCGTTATTTTACTTAATATTGTTTCTACTTCAAAACAACGTAGAACTGGTTTTGAACGAGCAAAACGTATACCTACCTCAGTGCACCTGCAGTTTTCCTCAACCAGTACCTATATTTTTTTCTATAGCAGCGGCACAAAATTAAATTGAAATACTGAGTTTTACAATCAATTTTGCTCGACGACGGCGTTTGTTGATCGTCTTGAAATTTTCCGCTGCTGCATTAACCGCGGCTGAGTCTGCTTAGACCTATCTCAATTAGATCTAAAGTTGTTTGGATCATTCGACGCTCTGTGATCGCGTTTCCTGCGTTTAATGGGACGATTCAATATACCCCTTTCAATAGTTTCAGCCGCGAGGCTACTTAAATAATTCTTCTCCATTGGCTTCTGAGCCGCTGTATATCACCGCAACAAGCGAATCGCAACGGCCATATTATCGCAACGTTCAATTATTATTATCCTTTGACCGAGATTTTTTTTTTCTTTTACGTCACTACAATTTACTGCGACCGTAATGGTAGATATACGCTAATAGGAAGTTGCCGCAGGTGGACTTATCTCAGTTTGCCTCTTAAGTTTTATCGATTTTTCGAAAAGGTATTACAACAGAAATCCTTACAACATCTCTTATTCTTTCCAAAAGGTTTATATAACCTCGTTATATTACAGCTGAATTTATTTTATCTATTTTTAATGTAAAAATGAGCCGTTTATTTTATTCATAGTCATCAATAATGTCGCTACTAAATGTAATTGGAAACTCACATACGGATGCATGCAGATAGTGGATATTTAGAGAATATTAAAAAATATTCTCTTTGCTATGTAGATTTCTTGACAGAAAATTATTTAACAGGAATTGCTGATGGTATCAGTTTAATCTGTTGTTCATTGATGCAAATAAGATATGAAAAATTTGCAATTTTTACAAAAGGTTTGAAAACATTATATACATATATAAAAAAATTGCAAATTTTTTGTATATCTTATTACGTATCTTATAATGTCAAACTTTTTTAAACCGTTTGTTTTATAATATATTGAAATTATCAACTTTATATACAGGAAAGAAGTTATGGACTATGTAGAAAGGTTGTATATATAATATCATAATATTTTGTATAGTTTACGCTGCATTTTGAGAGTGATCATAAAAAAAAATTACTTTTTCACAGTCTGTTTAGATGTAACATGGATTCTGATTATTAATGCGTAAAAGTTGTATTTTAGCTTTACAGGTAGCAGATAATTTTACAAGCGTGTATGTATTTTTTACGTATGTATTTTTTTTAATTTTGAGAAATATATTGATATTAACTTCAATCTAGTTTAGAGGCTTTGAATGTGGCTTTAAAATGATATAATTGAATTTAATAATGAAATGTGTCAATATGTAAAATATATACTATACACTAGTTGGTGTTCTATATCCTCTCTTCTGTTTCATAACTACAATCTTTTTTCTCTATTTAGTATTTTCAGTTTGCAAATTTTGTTCGTTTTATTTATCCGAAGAACTCTTATTTATATCATTATAGCTAACACACTTGTTCACACATCAAAATAAACAGTTATATCACATGTGAATATCTACTGGATTATTTCAATAAAACAAAATGATATTCCTCTCTTTTTTAAAGTTATATAAAGATTTATATAACTCTATTTATTTTATGTTTTTAATATTTCATATCTTTAATTTTTTATTTATTTTATTTCAAGTAAATCAAATTTTCTAGAAATTGTTCTGAAAATTTATTCAGTTTTTTAAGATACATAGAATATTTATTATTATGCATAGAATATTATATAGAATATTATTCACCTGATGTTTGGCAGATGCTTATGCAGATACATATATTATACAAATTTATTTATCATTTGATGCACGAGCAATCAGGCGTACAGAAACGTACCTGTTTATGTTCGTGAACCAACGTTAAGTTTCACATAACTTTCTATTTTACACTCAATAAGTGTTGGCACCACTGCGAAAGTATCATTTTGAAATCTTACATGTCATTTTGATTAAATATAGAATAAACAATCGTCACATATAAAAAAAAAGTAATATTACGACGTGAACTACTTTTTATTATTGTTTTGAAATCTACAGTTTTGAAATCTTTAATTTATTAGATAAATAAAATAATCTTAAATTGAAAGTGAGTAAGAATGCGACATCAACATCATGTTGTCGGTAGGAATGTTCATAAAATCCTAATCACGCGAGTTGGAAAACCACTCTCGCATCCTCGAAAGCAACGGCGAAAGCGAAACTCGTTCCTTCCATTTTACCAATTTGAAATGTGACTTCGCTTTTCTCAATGTCTCGCTATCGCCATGACCTTTTCTTTATTCGTATGCGTTATAGATATAAAAATAGCACATATGTGGTTTCTCAACATACATAAAAAAGATGATTTTGCTGAAATATCTAAAAATTTAGCTAGAGACAGATCTTAAAATAATTTGTTGGACTATCAAAATAATTATGAAGGACACAAAACACAATGAGCAATGTTGTAAAAAATTTTTACATTCCAGCAACCATGAGTGTTTTAATTATTGTGATAGTTTAAAAAAAATTCTTTTTAGATATTCAATTTAATTTTTAAATACTTTAGCAAAACTATTCTTTCCATGTAGTACTACAGATGTCTTTAATAAGATATATTGATTACCTACAAAAAAGAAGTATTGCACGGAAATTTAATAAATCTACTCTCCAAAAATCTGAATCAGTGGATAATTTATTGAAGATACTTGGTATATACATAATTTGGTATTGAATTCAGCATATCATATTGGTACACTTAGTACTGGATAATCAATGAAATTCAACTATGATAGAAAAAAAATTTGAGCATTATATAGTTAAAATATCGATATTTGCACGTTCTAGCAAATTATAATTCCAATCTTACAATATACATTGAATGCTATATACATTGAATGCGCTATACTTATACACTGAAGCAAAGTTCGCTATAAGTTAAGGATATTACATTCATTAATTAACAGTGGCATATTTGATACTGAATCAATGATTATCCACTGATAATTCAGATTTACAGAGTATAGAATAAAGATTACATTCGTGTATATGTTGCATCGAAATAATTATTTACAAGTATATTGCATTCACAAATAAAGTACCTTTATAAAATGTCTCATTATATGAAAAAGAAAACGCGCATAGTTGCTATTATTCAGTTCGGGATTGATCAGTTTTGAAAAACTAATATCTTTGATGCAATCATCGACAGACAGAGTGATAGTAAGAAATCTTGTAACCTCATGAATATGTATGGTTCCTTTCGCTGCTGGCAATTTCGAATCTGGGTATATGGAGTGATCTTTTTTTTCGAGATAAGTCGATAAACGACTTCCTATTACTCATGAATTACAGGAGATTCGTATGTACCGTTGAGCCATAACGACGTGATACCGTTTAACATCAAGACGAAGCGTCTGTCGGTGCGTAAACAGCACGCAGATATAGCAATAATAAATTTCACATTCACCACATTGGTATCGCGTTACTCCAATAACGGAACAAAACATATGCACTAAATAACTCGCATGCATATGACTCACCTTCATTGTGTTGACCCAGTGAGGTTTAGTCATATAGAGTGCAGTTACAAAAAACAACGTGGCTGACGGCTGATATATCGAGCACTATTAGACCTTAACACAAACCGAGACTTACTCTTAGTTATTTTGAGTGAGAACGTAACGTATTTAGCTTCTACCCGTCAACGTGTAACAAAACAATTTATTGGCGCACGGTATTAATACATCAAAATCAAGAAATATTTTTAAATAAAGAAAAAAATACGTACGGAGCGTCTTACGAAATTAACGAAGCAATTAATCTCACTGTATCCGCGAAGCTATTCTTCTGTGCGCGAAAATAAAAATCGACCGAGCGATTGCATAATTATAACTTGGCGCTAATCGCTTCGTGGTATTCTCATAGACTGGAAAGGCCACTGGGGCAAAGAAGTCGGGAGCGTATAGGAATGTCAAAGTTTACCCCAGAGTCCGCGATTGAGTAGTCTGGCAAACTATAAAGTGAACGCGACGGAAATGCTTTGGATCCGCTTTGGCCGTGGGGGGGATTAATTTCAATTGCGAATCGAGAGCGACTGCATTGTGCAAAACGATGCAGCCGGTTCAGTTCCTGGTAACAACGAGAAAGACGAATTGGGGCGTATATGCGTCGTTTGAGAGATAAAAATCGCGGCGGAGTTCAATCGGGCTATCGCGCACTCGTTATGTCAGTTAAACATCGATGCAATGCGCGTTCGATTGCACGTGCTCGCGTAGCGCACGCTAAACGTCATTTAACTTTCCGGTCTCCGTTAATTATTAACGATGGTCGATTTAATTATTATCCGCTCCCACGAAGCTTCATTAAACGTTAAATTAATTTCTACCACGATCATCTATTATATCTACTGTACCGCATTTCACGGTCCGTTACGAATGCATTATTCAGATTGGTATCTATAAA
The DNA here is from genome assembly GCF_000204515.1 of Acromyrmex echinatior. Next base: position 410,159 of record NW_011627254.1, on the reverse strand, counting down.
TGAAACCCGTTGTCAGAAAGGTTGAATAATTCTCATCGCGTGTAAATTAGTCATATATATTATTCATAGAGAAAAATTAATGTATATCGCAAGTTTTACCCTTTGCCGTTTGAAAAGGAAATCTACTCAAATGTAATCTTAAATGATTGTTTGATAAATAGAAAGGACGGTCAAATTGACTCCGTTGTTCTCGCCAAACCTAATCCATCGGATCCGTTCCCCTTTGCGAGGGCCAAGTAATTTCATCTCTTCGATTGGACGACAGAAAACTTAATTACTACCTCGCTCGTCGGCGTACCCTTGTGACTAAAACAAGAGTTCCGTCTCGAATTCTGTCCGCCCTTAATGGAATTTCCAAAGCGAGTTACGCTCCTATTGAACCGCGTCATTCTCTTCTTCCATTCCGTTGAACATCGATGCTGCATCACGTATACGTATTTTATGTATATACTTCACTTTTAACATCGTTTTTAATGACTCCTACCACATCATGCGTCTGTCATAATTTTAAGCTCCTTTTTTTTTGCGGCTCCATATACGAGGGAGAAGTTGCAGCTCAACTTTACTTTCACTCGGACTTGCACTTCGGACGTTCGCTGATTCTAGTGACAGAGAACATGCGTACACATCGGTGCGTCTGATACGTTACATACGGGCGGATACGCTTAATTGAGTGAAAATATTAAGAGACGTGGATTAATCATCTCTTATAAGAGGCACACACAGGAGAAAATCAGCTTTGCCATTCTAACGGACTTTTACCCTTTTAACTGGTGTAAACTAGCTTCTCTTATAATTGTAATATATTGCCCTGTCTTCTCGAAAAACTATAATAATTGTTGCGGATTCGCCGTATTTCGAAGTGTTACTATAGTATTTTATAAATTGTTCACGTGGCTTATGGCTGTTTTTCGAAAAAGTGATATAATTGATGATATCTTCTAAAATTTCCTTGTTTTTATTTATTTATATAATACTGGGAAAGGATGTGCCAGTGTTTTATAATATCGAAGAAAAAAGATTATTCCCTGAAAATGTATGATCATTCCCTTTCTCTGCTTTGTTTTTCACGTAGAATCAAAGTTTCACCAAATTGCATTTAAGAAGACTGAGATTTGACGGTGCGATCTTGCAAAATTCAAAGTGCTTCGCAACGCTGTTGCTAATTATTACCGCCAGCTCCGTTTTTGCATTTCTCGAGGAGTAACCGGAGAAGTTGCATTCATGAAACATTTGTAACTACGCTCTCCATTCAAATTCAAATTGTAGAATAAGCAATATTGCTCGTTCAAGTTTCAATCGTGGCTTTCAAAATAAGCTACTCTTTTGTATCGTAGTTATAATAAACATTATCTGCGGGAAGCGTATGCCGTCATACAGCTGCCCTCTTGACCTCTCACTTCGCCCTGCTCGTTCCAAAAGCATAATTCGAGTTAACGATCGTCAGAGCAGCTTGGATGGTCATGACAATGGTCTGCGTTATTATGATGTCCGTGCAAGGTGTCCGCCTTCATATCGAGACGCGACGAAGCGAAACGGATGCGGGACGGCTGGTCGCCCACTCGCCGTCGGCTGTCTGGAGGAAGATGTGCATTCGCCGTCTTCCTGATCGACAAGGAGTGAATTATCGAATCAAAATGCACGAAGGAAGAGAGAAAGAGAGAGAGAGAGAGAGAAAGAGAAGGTTCAGAACACCAAGGTGCTCGTCCGAGTTAGGTGGGGATGAAGGCCGCTGGCTTCACTCGTGCAAACACCTCGATGGAGCACACCTAGACCCACAGATACAACGAGATACAGTATATACAACGACGGTACTAACGACGACTTCGTGCATTTTGCAGTCAGACAAACGTGCACGTGCGGTTGGAGACCGGTAGTGCAGCTTCCTCGAATCGAGATAGGCTTTTCAGTATCCCAACGTTCGCAAGATGTGAATGTTGTTTCATGGTAGATAGGCTTCTTAGTAGCTCAACGTTTGCATAAGATGCGAATACCGCTTCATGGTGCAAAATTGAATGGGACACTGGAAGCGTTTCTCTGGCATCCACGACGCGGTGAATTAACGGTGGATATCGTTACAAGGAAGCAGTTTTAATTTATGGAGATACGTTTGTACAGAGTGAACTCAGTATATGGAAATCATTTTGTTTGAATCATCAAAATAATTATAATACATATGACGTATGCTACGTTTTAAACTGATTGCTAGAATGCTTAAAAATTTTTTTTGCAATATTGCTATCATTGCGAGCGTTTTACACGATTATTTTGATAGTCTAATACAATTATTTTCAGATTTGTTCTGGCTAAATTTTAAGGTACTTCAACAAAATTCTTCTTTTCATATAGAATTGATTCAGTTTTTAGATTTGGAACATTAAGAACGTTAAGACTGCCAGGTTTTAAATATTTTCAAGAATAAATGAACTTCATAGTCAATTTGTTATTTGCTTGTAACTTGATAAATTTCATTTTGCCGATTTGATCTATGTTTCAGATATCACTGACCCAGGTAGCCGCCCAGAGATGTGGTCACGCACGCGGCTCTTCTTCCTGGCATCGATGCTCGCGTTACTGATCGGCGTCCACATCACCAGGTCGCAGCGTCCGCGACTCGGCGGCGCCGTGAACGTCTTCAGCCGTTACGGTTACCTGAGCATCAGTATGCGAGTAGTGCCGCGTAACGATACGGAGACCTGGATATTCCGTGAACCCACCCTCGACGTCTTCAAGAATTCCACGCCGTTGCCGCCCAAGCAACACCAAGCAGGCAAAACTACTAGTGTCTTCGACGGCGATTTTCATATGGAATTTTGCGACAATATCAGGTATGTGATTACACAATAAGATAGATAAAAGGTCTCCGTAAAATGACAGATAAAATCAATAGAATTCATGTGGCTTATTTGGATACACCTCTCAAAATCATCATCGTCAAAATTATTATAATTTCAAACTTTTCATGGTATCGAGATGAACTAAATGCGAATATTTGATGTAAAATTTGATGTAAAAAAATAAAAACTCACTGATAAATTCATAATGTCAAATTATATCCAATTTGAATTATTTTTTATTTCTGTAGATCGCCACTGCTCCTATATCAATATATTGTTAATTTAAAATGGAGTTAAACAATTTAACTCAAGAAAAATGTACTAAATCTTTTACTCAGTTTATTATTTACGAAGTATATACGTTAATATGAAAGTTGTTTATTTGAAAATTTATGACGGAAATGGATTGATTTATATTTTGACACATATGGAAGTTAAAAATATTTTATTCAAGAGATTGTATTGTCATTGCTCTTTTGATATTTAATAGTGCAGTGCAATTTGTTATTTTTAAGCGGAAGCTTAGAAAAAGTTGTTTTCGGCGATGATAAATCGCAATAATCGCGATTTCTCTATATATTCAATTTATATTTACAGACAGCTTCTGCAAGCCTATTTCCGTGACTTCACTTTCGAGAAGCTGGAGAGGCCGTGGCGTGCCTTCACTGGTAGTTGGTCGAAGACGGCCATAGCCAGGCACCTCGGCATAAACTCGTCCTTCATCACGGGCGACCATTGTTACGTCCTCGTACGTGTCGCTAGATACCGTGATAATCAACGACTCGCCGGCACCGCTGAGACTCTCGTCCTTGATGATTCCGTGTTGCGGCAAACCGAGAACGTCACGGTCGGCGACACTGCGAGTGTTGTACGATTCATCAGGAACTTCGGTTCACACTACATCGCTTCCTATATTACGGGAAATTCGCTTTATCAAGTAAGCGATCGGAATACCTAATTTTAAAACAGTCAGCTTGTAAAAGTGAACCGTTTATATTTTGATAAATAATAATGACTAATCACACGCATACATTTTTAATAAAATAAGAATTATTGCGAGATACAGGTCGGTATTTATAGTCTTATTATCGGTTCTTATACTTAGGATTGTTTTAAGTAATTTTAAGATGTCATAAGCTGATCACGGACTGTATTTATAGTTCGTTCTTACTTTAAGATTATCTTAAATGTTTTAAGATATTCATATGACTCTACTACTTATGATAACTCAAACACTATGTATTTTAAATATAAGATCGACCATGATATCGGTGACAGAGTCTCATTAATGAGACACTACTTAAGATAATCTAAAATAAGAACGGATAAAAAAACTCTGAATACCGGCTATATATAATTTTGCAATAACTCATTAAATGATGCATGCAATAATTTATGAAACACATTCTAACAAAATGGAATAATGAATATTCACGACTAGGAAAATATTTTTTTTTTTTAAGGAAAAGGTGGAAAATGTGTACGTTATACGTACGCACTTACGTGAAATTGCGATCAACGCTTCAATGTCGTAACGATAATAAAAATAGGCGTGAAATTCATTTCTTTGCATTGGCGCATCCTTCTTGATTATGCGGTTCGTTGATCACTGTTGCAATCGGCTTACCATGAAAATAATGCTGTAATCTCGGTTAGATAAAAGTGAAACAAAACTCATTTATCGTACATTCTCCCGACTAACACAAATGCGTTTTTAATTCAGTTTACATATGTAAACTGCATAGAAACACGTCCTATTATATCGAGTCTAGTTCTTACTAATAGTTTACATCACCTCGCCAATGTCAGTAAAAGTGAAATCACGTAACTCTCTGTCTGAAATATACGATGTCGTAATCAAGAGGTCCCAATCTCTGCTCTTTGTTAATTGAGCACGACGATCTTAACAAGCATGTCGTCGTTCTAAATTTGCAGATCCTAAATTTGAATGTCATTTGATAAATGTATGATGAAAGGAATTTTTTTTTTTTTTTTCAGGTATTCGTATACACTCCTCAAGTATATTCGCGAATAAAAGAACGGCTGAAGACACGGGGAGTCGCGGAGCTGTCGTCTCTCGAGCTGAGCAATTATTTTTCACCATGGTACGCGGAGCATACGGGTTCCATACAATCGGCAAGCGGCAATCGTAGCGTGGAAGCATGGGCCGTGCAACGTCTTCGAGTGCAATATTATATCTTCACTTACGCCAGTTTACTAAAGTTGCACGGCGATACGGCGTTGCTTAAGCAACTAGACAGCCTGTTGGGCGACGAAGCGTTACTGCAATTACAATTGCGGACATTGGCGCCAGCTTTTAAGGATTCAAAAAGACGTCAGTGGTTTCTGGAAGTGATCGACAACTATTTCAAGCTCTGGGAGGTGAATATGTGATGACGTAATGCAATTGTAGACGGACTGAAAGCATTTAGGATATCGCTCGCGCTTGACATCGTCGAACGGCAATATGTATATCAGTGTGAGAATGTAAGTGACACTGATAATTTCGACGTGGTGTGAGGATCCACGGTGTCCCTAGAAATGATTGTGACGATTCAGCGCCCGTCGTGAGTCGTCAACGCTAACTATAAAGGTTCCTCGGACGGATATATCCTTCTGCCACAGAATATATACAATAATGCATAAATACTGTTATTGTTATAAATAAGTATTTATTATTGTAATCATTAGAAAACATCTTTATACAAAATATTTTTAATATATCACAAACATTATTCGTACGATCTGACTGAAGAACGTGGTGTCACAATATACCGTAAGTTCTTTACTCGAAATTGATTCATTGACGTACAAAAGAGATAGTAGCATGTATTTTATATATTTATACATATATAAAAAAATGATTTGTGCGTTTTATTTGTTTGACCCGATGTGCACTGTACAACACATGCAGATCAATGGATCAATCCTTCGCTTGAAATGCGAATTTACCATGTAGGTATTTTATAATAAATTATCTTATAATAAGCCCTGTTATTTTTTGTAAAACTAGAGAAAATTTTTTCTCTTACATATTTTTCCGTATAAGTTGTTAAAAGGTGATCATGTATATTCGCAGATGAATTTATATTGTGGATCAATATTATAGGAAATTTTATATTATACAACAAATCAATCTAATGGCATTGCAAAACAATTGATTTGATACGTAAAACTTTTTTCTCGTTTTCTTCTTTTCCCTTTTTCTTTTGAAATTATCGTAATATTCTTGTGTATACGCAAAACACACATACTCACAACCTTTGTTCTGTTTTAATATTTTGATGTACAGGCTTCGAACGAACAGTATATCGTGATATAAAAGAAAATATCAATACTATAACTATTTTATGACACTATGCAAATTGGATTATCTAATTAATCTAATATTAATTAATGTCGATAAAAATTATGTAACTATAAAATTTCTATCAAAATTATTTTTGCATTCTATACCTTATACTAGTTATTTTAATAATTTAATTGCATCATATGACAAATTATTAAACAAATTATTAATCAAATAATATAATTTTATAAAATAAATAAACCAAGTTCTTTATATTTTCCGAGGACTGATTATTTTGTCGCTTCTCGGAAAATATAAAGGCAGTTCTTCGAATGTTTATGTTTTAGTTAATCTAGACGTAGTGGGACTTAATGATCAAAATTTATTATAGAAGATCGAATTCTCACAATAAGTAAAATAATAACAGTCCACAGAATTCACCAATTCAGACGTAAATAACAGATATTTCGTTTGATTTTTTAGCAACAAATTATACCTTTCTTTGATTAAAAATTTCTAACGTTTCGTAATTTCTTCGTTTTTTGTTTTGAAGTAAATGTGCAAAAATGTTCGAGAGATCAACAAGCGGATTCTAAGACATTTAAATATCAGATAATAGAGACGAAAATATGTTAAATATCAAATAATAAAGACTAAAATACGTTCACTATTCAAAACATATATATAAAATATTAATTTCTACTTTAGTCATGTGAATTAAAATAAAAGATATAAGCGAAGTCTTATAACTCTATAAATTAATAATTGGCAGATATTAATTTACTGCTTTTGCGAACTGTACTTGCATACAATTATTATCACAATGAAAAAAAATATGTATCAATATCTTTTTTCTTATAAGTTTTATAAATGCGGCAGTTTAGATGTGCACGTAAATGATTTCTCATTCATTGTTATAAAATATAAAATATATATAACGTAGCATATATTTAACTTATTCTTTTTGATTATTGCCAACACGTATTAGTGCATTTAACGGTTCGAAATATATATTGTTTTAAATTTCTCGCACAAAGTCTTAAATATATATTGATGAGTTTCATTATATTAAAATAGTATATGTTATTATTGAAAAATAAGAGTAAGACCGAAAATTATTTATAACTGACGATAACTGAGAACGTGCTCGACGTGATTCGATGCTCGACATATCACTCATCATTAAATCTAATCTGTCTTTTTAAAAGTATGTAAATTTGCGCTAGCTTGTTGCTCTCGACCTAATTTTCTTCCATTAACTACAAGTACAATCGGTGTTTCAACGCGTATAGATTTGTAATCAAAATCCTAAAAAAGAATGAAGGAGAAATGTATTATTATAAGTTTGACAAGATTCGATTCATTTAAAATATGTACATACTGTACACAACACTTACATTATTCATATAGGAAAATTTTTGATGTATAACGAAAGGTTCTGGTATACCAACAGAATCCCCGACTGTAACTCCACGGCCTTTAGCTAGATTATATACAGTAACAACAACACATGTTTTCTGTTCGTCCACGAGACAAAAAGCACTGAAAAAAAATAATTATACAGCTTTAACAAGTTAATATCCAGCAGAAAAATTTGCGTTATATAGAAAATAGATAAACTTACAAAGGAACGCAATCTGAATCCTGAATCCAACAAACTACTTTTCCAAATACGACTTTTTCCACGTTCAATCCAAGAGTTAATTCTTGTAACGGAATTAAATCTAACTTTATAGACTTTGCCCCGTATGTATATGCTCCATCTTTGTATGGTCCTAAGTGTTTAACATCCAATGCCTACATTTAATCATAAACCTATAAATATGTATATTGTGCCAAAATCACATGTTATACTATCGTATGTATTAATAACATGTATTAATATATAACATGTATTAATAGCTGTTAACTATCTATTATTATTAATTTCTATGATATAAATACCCGTATTAATTGATATAATCGTTTTGGTTTTACATAACCATTATTATTAATTGAATTTTGTATATCTTTAAGATATTGTAATAATTCATCACGTTTGTTGCGCGGTGTTTCCCACAATGGATCGAGTGCCATTGCATTTTCAAATGATTGTAATGCTAAGTTATATTCTTCTTGATATTTTAGAGCCTAAAATGAATTTGCAAATTAAAAGGAGTTTCAAGCAGAAAAGAAATATTAAAATAAACATTACAGAAGCATATTCATACTTACTACCGCTTTATTATAAAACAAATCAGGATTACTTCTTGCAATAATATCTTTTTCCTAAAAAAAATAAGATTTTAATATATAAAGACAAAATTGTACATTTGTAATAACATGTTTATATAACAAACACATCATAGTCTTACCGCTTGCATATATGCCGACATGCATGAACGTAACGTACTCGGACTTTGTGCTACAGTGAAGAAGGAAGACAGGTAGGCATTCCCTAATATGGCCCAGGAGATTCCATCAGTTGTGTCAAGGCTTACAGCCTCCTTAGCATGTTCTACTCCTTGCTGAATATTTTTTATTCGCTCTTCAAAAGATGATGTTTGCTCCTGTCTAAGCACCATCGACAGATTTCTTAAAGATGCTTTATTCCTGTCCTAAAAAAGAAATAAAATATGCTATATATATATGTAACATAATAATTTATTGTTAAAAATTTTTTTTCTTTCAACTAATGAAAGCTATGTTAGATAAAGTAAGAAAGAAATATACATGTTGCAGAGCGCCAACAAAACAATTCTTTGCTTGTTTTATATCATCATTCTTCCAATAACATTCTCCCAACTCATTCCAAGCTTCTATTAATTTAGGTTCTAATTTCACTGCTTTACTCAAAAGTTCTTCTGCCTGAGGAATGAAACGGTCCACTACGTTTAGAGCTCTTCCCTTTAAATAATAATACTTTGCACGTGAACCATCAATCTCATATCCTTTACATTCATCGAACTTGCTCAGCGTATCTTTCATTTCCTTCTCCACGTCAATATTTTTTTTAATCGCTTCATCAATAGAATGCGTCTCAAAATATCGATCTCGAAAGAGATACAAAGCTCTTACTCTTTCCTGGAATTGATAGCAGTCAGCAGGTAAAAACAATAATACTTGAATGTGACACATCGATAAAAATTAAAGAAAAAGGAAAGAAAAAACGATGTATAGGAAAGATTTAATGTATTTTACGTACCGTTAACGCTACAATTGGATCTTTCTTGACAGTATTTGAACTCTTTGCACCTGCGACAACTTTGTCATCTATAATTGCGGACATTTTCACAGGTTATATTACAAAGCGCAACAAATAAACATTACTTTATTGTACGTTACACGCTTTTTAGGCGAAAAATGTTATTCATAATTCGATCGGAATCATACAAGCTCGTTTGTAACACGGAAGTAATCATTTGCGAACTGTCAAAACAAAGATTTACAGGTTATAGAGTTCATGAATGGAGCGTGTAGTTTGGAGTAATATGGAGTAATACTACACTCAAGGACGTTTTCAAGGTCTTTTACGATAGTGACAACAACGCCACTTAACGGCAAGTAAACATATTAAAATGGACTTCTACACAAATGGCGGTTTGAAATGAATATTGGCTCGCTAGTGGGCGTGTTGAAAACGAATACAAAATTCTTGGATCAGAAAATGAATTTTGCAAAATTTATTAAACGTATTTTGAACTACTTTTCTTTTTCTATCATTTAAAAAATTTAAAAAGTCTAATTTTGTTACGAATCTCAAGGAATGAAGGATAAATTAATGTCGTCTAAATAAATGTGTCAATTTCAATAAAATTTCTGACATTATTTATATTATTGTATAAAATGTTAAAGAATAAATGATTTTATTGAGATTTTACAACTTCTTAACATTAAATTTTAATGATTAAAGTTTATTTTTTTTAAGTTAACATATAAAACTAAATATTAATATTAACAAAGTGTTTTTTTTAAGCAACATATTACGAGCTACTTATAAATCTGTAGTTATAAAACATTTATATTTTTTTTTCTAGAAGAATAGAGGAAAAAGGAATTTATTTTAAACGCATACAAAATTTTACATAAATTAATAAAAAGATTATAATGTAACAAGAGAATGCAAGTTTATTTTTTTCTTGTTGATTATGTTGATTAATTTTTTGTATATAAAAATGAATTTTATATTATTACAATGTAGAAATATTATTTCTAAATTTTGTCAACATTTTTTATATTATGTACATACATCAAGAGTAAATATTTAAAAAATTTATTATAAAATATTTATTGCGTTAATCAGCCAGATATACAAACAAGCAATTTTTTAAATAATTTTAGAATTTTCAAATATATCCTAAAAATATCCTTTAATTCAAAAATTATTTAAACTATTTTTTATTGCATGATATGACAATTAAATATCTCTGTAGAAAAATGTTTTTAGTATTATAAAAACGGTCTTATCTAAAATTTACAGTAATTAGTACGTTATTTATTTAAACGAAACATTGAATGAAGCGATAAATATACTATATAACATTTTTAATATAAGAATCATTACTTCTATTTATTATATAGAAATTTTTTAATAATATTAGTCTCATATTACTATTTTGATCGTTTCTCTATTAAAATATTGCATTTGATAAATATATTTGGCGTTTGCAATGTTTTGCAATTATTGTCTTAACAAATATAAAGTGGATCGATAAAATGATACACACATATAAATGACGCTACGGTTACAAAATATACTCTTGATACAAAATATATATATATATAAACGCGGTAGTACAAAGTTATACAAATATAATCTCGTAATATCACCTCTGTTATACGTTTTTCCATCTTTTCATTATCACGTACGAAACAAGCATAAAGTTTTCCACTATGCTTTTATCTTAATTCAAACAACGTGGAGAAATAGGACGGATGTATTGTCCGCTGAAATTAAGATGTGTCGTCTGTTGTGACGAACGTGTCGCCGTCGTTTTGTGCACGTGGCACAACACTTTTCTCGTACAATCGATGATACATCACACATGCGTCTGTAGTTTGCACAAGATGGAACCACGCTATCCTTGCAATCTGAAAAAGATAGGATACGAAGATCTATACGCGGTCACTTGACAAATATGAGAAACAATTATTATTTTCAAGCTTGTTTAATTGTATTCGCAACACAACTAGAAGAATTTATCTATTATATTTTTTTTAACTTATAAATATATAATATATAAATTTTATATTCATCCATAAAAATATCAATACAGTGATACGATTTGCAGGCGACTATATTATAGTTATGTTGCAAGCATAATTAAGTAAATAAGTTAAGAAAGAAAATGTTTTCCTTGTATTACAAAGAAATATCTAACATTATAAATGAAAAAATCATTTGATATGTAAACTTCTAGGATCCATTTAGGTCGCATTGTATATGTTTTTAATGATATATGTTTTTACGGGTTAAAGTACTGTATAATAAGTATTTATCAAACACGCGAGCGCGTGTTAGGTGCATCACACGCGCATGCAAATCGAGCGACATCGCGTATGATCTCATAAAGCAAGTCGTTACGAACCGCGGTTTCCTCGTATAAATTCTAGTTTCCTGACGCCTTTGGACAAGAGCATATTCCGCAAGTTTGGACAAGCCAAACCATCTGTAACGTAACTAGCATAACTTAGCATTACATGCGGCTACGCGTTCTAATTCTCTCTGTTATAACTCTGCTAGATTACCTTGAACTTCCATTCAACATCAATTATATGGCGCGACAAAATATGAGAAGAAAAGAAAAGAAGAAGATGAACTTAACCTTCTTTAAAATTACATTTAACTTTTAAATATCGTGTAGAAAGAAATGAATTATTAAAATTGTACGACAAAGTCTTTCACAAAGACGCCTGCAAATAATATTGAAAATGTTTTTTAAAAGAGAGAGATTATCGTTTATTTTTCGAAAATATCTTTTGTCGAGATCTCTCAAAAACGTTCTTTATATGCATATTGTTCGTATATATATATATCGTAGTTGTTATTTTAAAACAGTTTCTTTCGCATAAAAGCGATATTTTATGAAAGACGCGCGGAAAGCTTTCGAGAGTACATTTTAATTGTGCGAATGAAATTACCATTTTTCTCGTTGGCGCATTGCCGTCGGTAATAACAACGCTTTATATCAAATGGTCTTCTGTCGAGATTGCAATCGTTTGACAACAAATCCGACGCGCGATCACGACACTGTATTTCTCTGTGTTTAACTCCAGACTTCACGAGGCAAGTCGCGTTGCAACTTCCCCAATTTCCTGGAAGTGTAATTAATAAACTGTCACGTAATAATGTTTATAAATATATAACATATTTAGCGAAAGTTCATTTCTAGTATTTAAAAATGATCATATTTTCTGTCTTATTTTATGTTCTTTGTCTATTATAATATTTTTCAATGAACATTTTACCAAACACGAATATGCTTTATATATGAGGAGTAGACTTTCAAAAATGCATTTTGTCCAAAATATTCATAATTGTTAGAAAACGAGAAAGAAAGAACTAAATACATATACGAGAAAACATACTTTATAGAAAATAATAATCAATATAATGTGAAATATGAAACAAAATTGCTATACAATTGCTAAAAATGTTAAACAAATGCATTTTGTTTTTTTCTAGTTAAAAACATAATGCACTTCGAAATGTCTGTGTTTTTTAGCATATAAATTAACGATGAAGAAATGCTTTCTGAACATCTCAGAGTAGAGTTATAATATGAGTCTTTCAACATTGAACACTATGCTATCTCTAACTAAAAAAAATGAAATTTTGGACAGAACGCATTTTGAAAGCGTTTTCTGCTGCTCATATATGCGTTTTACAATATTATCAAATAGTAAAATTTTGTAAAATGAATTTTCACTCAATTATAAAATTTTATACAAATTTTTTTTATAGTTTTAGTTGAAGAGAAAAGAGAAAAATTTCTAATTACAAGAAAAATAAATATTTCACATAAAATAAATATTGTATTATGTATAATAAATCGATACAAAGTATTAATTGATAATTTACCGGTAATCCATTTTCCACTGTAGCAGTCCTCAACACTGGGCGGCTTGTTATTCGGATTACAATCGCCTGGAACGGAGCAGGTGACCTTTCTACTCCTCTTACTATTCGAACAATGGCTCCACTTCGATACTGTCCACTTTGACTTGGTGTTGTACATGGAATTGTCTGGGTTCTCGTCAACGACATTGTCGAACTCGAGAATCTCTGGCTCCTCGGTGGTGAGGCCGTCGACTATCGTAATACCGTCCTGCTCGTTCAGGCTGATGTTGTAGAATGACATGTCCTTGTTGTCGGCATACACGATCAACGGTACCTCCGAAGTGGGCCCACACGGCGGTAGATCGGGACACGGCTCCATTTCTTCGGGCCGCATATGCTTGTCGCAGTCGCGATCGGGTAAAGCCAGGTCTGATCGATCAGTACCCATGCCAGAGAACACACACATCACCGATCTCTTGCGTAGTGCACCATCACCACATGTGACAGGGCACATTTGCCATGGACCTATCCACCATCTGAAACATTGAAAAAGCTACAAGTGCAAACAGAAAATTTCCTAAAAAAGAAAATCTTTGTTGTACCTTGATATCAAAAAGTATTTTTATCATTTCAAGTATGTCTTCAAATTTTCTAACAATTTGTAACATAAACGTGAAGCTAATAGTTTCAATCGTAGAGCGAGAATGCATAAAAGATGCCATTGAAAATCGAATGGAACTTTATCCAACCGCTTTGAATTTATTTTCGTTTACGAGGCAATGGTATTTCTCAAAGTTTGTTGTTACAATCGTTTTATCGGATTCGAAGTTGGCTTACCTCGCAGGGCATGGATTCGAATTGCATTCACGCGACTTCTGCTCTGGCTTTTCTATACCGTCGCAGAAGAGGTCCTCAACGATGCCGCTTTTTCTTTCGTGACAGACCGCATGCGAAGTTTGAGTGCCGCCACCGCAAGTGACTGTGCAGAGAGTCCAATCGGAGAATACCCACGAATATTCCGGGGCGCGATCAGGCTCTTTTTTCGGTACGGTATATTCATAACGTAATCCGAAATTGCGATATTGACCTCTATAAATTAACTGAAATAATGAAGACAGATTACTGGGGATGATAAACGAAAAAATAAAATTGTTGAAGTTTATCGACTCGCAAACTCAGTCAACATCATTAAAAATAACATAACATCAATAATTATGTAATTGTTAGATAACACCATACATTACATTACATTTATAATGCTGAATGCAAAATTATAACATTAATGCTACGTTAATTTTAATTTGTGTCGACTCAGAATTAGACTATATGTATAGATATACGATAAAAGTGCGAAAATTTACAAACTAAACATGAAATTGTTTTAATCTTTGTTACTAGACAACTATTGCGTTTTAAGCAATTTATATTGTTAGAATGTACTCACATAGACTGCGATGTCTTCTTTAATAGGTCCTGGGATTCTGATCTTCTCTCTGTCTCGATCACGTTCGTAGAGAGCTGGCGTCCCGGCGACTTCATACTCGCCCGCTAAAGTGATCTGCCTGTCCGATCAGAATCTTAGTTTAAGTGTTTCGTCACGTTATATATTTCACGGAAATTTGTTTCATCAAAATCTAAACTACGGTAGATAAATTTTTGTATCGCCTATAAAAACATATGTTCAATTTGAGTGTGAGACTTTTAATTTTTTTTTTATTCTTTTATGAAAATAAAAATCGGAGCATAAATCGTATGTAATGGAAGAATAACAGAAGCGTGAACGAAACTTCTCGAAGATGAAAATTGGAACGATAAAATGTAAAAGAAGAATTTACGCTTTTTTTCACATTTTGATGTTTCAATTTTCGCCTTCTATAGAAGTTTCATTTGTTACTTTTCCATTACATCCGATTTACGCTCCGATTTTTATTTTCATCAGAGTTGTAATAGCCATATATGTAAGTTAGCTTTAGCTTTTATTTCGCAATTAATTACTCGCGATAGTTATTCCATAATTGATAATTTTACGGTTGATAAAATATACGCACCGCTTTCCATTGAGGAAATACTTGTCAGAATTCGGCACGCCGATGCCAATATAATTCTTACTATTCCCGACCTCCTCGATTTTAATATTTCGAGAGCCGGAAGGTATGATAATGACTTCCTTATATCCGGGACCTTCGTTTTTGTCGTAAACGCCACTAGTAGTCTCGCATTGAGTACCATCACCGTGACAAATACCGCAGCGGTCTTCCGTAGCATCGGAATCCACCATCCAATCACAACCGACTTTCTATAAAAATTGGAGTTATTTAATCTTTAAAATTTTTTTTTTATAAAAAATTAAAAACTATATCTTTAACTTCTACAATTCTGTTGCAGATGTAATTCTTTTGAAGAACACTGACCCTGCATATGCCAGCGATGCACATGTCCCTGGTACCAACGTTGCATGGAGTACCATCGAGAGCAGCCTCTCCCCAAGGTACGATTACGCTTTCATCTGTATCGGTGCAATAAAGCTCGCAAGGTTCCGCTAAATGGGACGATGCAAATCAAATCTCGCGTCGTAATTAGTGTTTAACCGCTGAATCATTAATAAGACGCAATTTTGGAAAACCATGGAGTACGGAAATTATGTACAGATTGTTTCGGGACATCTGGAACAAACTTCAGAGAATGATAGATTTCAGTAAAATAACTTTTATTTAAAAAAATCTGTGTCCTCCGATACATTTTTAAAGACCGCAGCGTCCTTGTTCGAATCAGTTGTAAGGCATGCAATCGATCGTGCGGCAACATTGCGCGTCTGAAAATTCTAGTTCACGTTTTTGCTTTTTCTCTTGTCTTTTTGCAAAAACACGATCAAAGAATATGAACGAGTATTGTCGAACGTCACGCGCGACTGGACGTATACTCTTAAAAATATGTCGGTGGATACAGGTTTTTTAAAAAAAGTTAATTTTTTTATATATGAAAAGAATAATTTTGTTAAAAGTTTAAAATTTTTTAGATACAAACCTGAAATAATTCTGTTGGACCATCAAAATAATTTCGTTGGAAATTCTAATTGATTGCTAGAATATCATTAACATTTTTTGTAACATTGGTTATCATTTTTTTTAGTTTTTAACATAATTATTTTGATGGTATAATAAAATTATTTTCATATTTCCAGTAAAATTTTAAATCTTTCAGCAAAATTACTTTTTTGTACATGTGTGATATCTATCGGTCCCTGAAGTCTATCCCAGAGAACTTGAAACACTGTATAATACGCGATCGCAGAGAAGCGTTTCACGTGTCACATAGTGCTTAAAGGCTCACTTACTTTGATCAAAATATGGCAGCCAAGTATAGTTCTTTCCCTTGTACTCTTTGTCGTCGTAGTTGCTGCATTGCACGGCGCGGAAACTCGGTGTGCCTTCCGGACAAGGTTGCGTGTTACAGATTTTGTAGCGGCGTCTCTCACCTATACAGAACTTTCCGCCGTATGCGGGCTCCGGATGATCGCACTTCCTCTCGACGATCGAGACCCCGGCGCCGCAAGTTCTCGAGCACTCGCTCCATAACCCCCACTCACCCCAACCGCCGTCGATTTGCCGCGGTCGATCGACGATGGGCACGCATTCCTGATTTTGACACCACTATGCAAAGAGCGACATAAACCATTAGATTAGAAAATTCAATATCTTCGCTGAACACATTCTCTTGGATAAATTTAATTAACCTGAAAAAAGTCACCCTTTAATTATGTAAACGATCACCTGAGCTGTTTTTTACACCCTTATTATAATCATTATTATTAACAATATTATTGCATATGTGGTATGATTGTTTTTCGCTTTAGTACTATTTGAGAATAGAGATATGAATTTTACGACTTTAAAATAGAAACCAAATGAGCACTTTAAGTAATTTATGATAGTATTTCTAAAAAAAAAAATAAAAATTTTAATATAACGCTTTTTTGTTAATGGTTCTCTCTGATGGAATTTTAAGAATAAAGAACAATTACTAAAAAAAGATATATTAAACAGTATCCATACAAAATAATATCTATAACAATTTCTTGTCTTTGGAGTATAAAAACATCTCGAGTAACTCGGGTAATTTTCAGATTAATGGTATATATTTTGTATATGTCTTATAAAAGAAATTCACTATTTTAAGAGAAATTCTCGTTATATACCATGTGTTTTCCACAATGTGTTCCTGGAGCTGCTGGATGTAGCATAGTAGTGCAGGAGCCGTCCACGATGCACCATAGTTTCGAGCAGATCTGTAATCATAAATGCCGCAGTCATTTAAATCGGGTTGATCCTAGTTGGATTCAGACTGGCCATTTACCATCTTTATGGTCTTTGCTTACTTCCTGTAAAGGGGAGCAGACAAAAGCTTCTCTCACGCCAAACTGGAGTCTGCATTGGTGCTCAGCATTATACATTGCACCGGGTGGCAAATCCGGATATGCGTAATCGTTATCCGCCGGTTCGTCTTCCAAACAATCGCCTTTTCCTTGGCTGGAATTCGAGGATCCATATATATATATATATATGTGTGTGTGTGTGTATATATACACATGTTACACTTTTTATTTATATGTAAAAAATAATTAAATTTGTGTTGAATTAATTGAATTTATCAAACGTTTTTTATTTACTCCAAAAAATTCGTGATGTCTCTTCTAGAGCATCTAGACCACGCCACTCCAACAGCATCCACTTCAAAGGTCGGCGTCATCACATGCAGAGTGTCACCTTCACGTTTACTGCAGCCAATTTTTTCCGTGTCATGGTACATTCCAAAGCTGAACAGAATATGCGATAGAATATTGAAAATTGCATAAACGTATTTTTTCAAATATTATTATCATGCTTTTATTTTGCACGTGAAAAATATTTGATTTGATATTTTATATTTAAAAATAAAGTGTCTTTTCCGATTTCTTCTTTCGATTTTGCTTACTTATGCCCCAATTCGTGTGTGATTGTATGCGCCAACGTGATTCCATTGTCCTCGTTGACGCTGCAGCTGCGATCCGGTTGACACATGCCAGCGACGTGAGCCACTCCCAATGTACTGCAAGGAGTATTCGCACGTGAACAAATGTCCTCTCTCGTCACCAGGATCGCCACGTCGTGATGATTCGGGTGCGAATCATTGCTCGGATTTAGTTTCTGCTGCCATTTGCAGAAATTGTATAGGGTCTTATCCGCGTTCACCGTGATGTCCAGTCTTTGCTGGGACAGAAACGGTTCATCTCAGGTAATCGTTCTATCTATCGATTGAAATGCGCGAACGTGCATAACATTACATATTTATAATATAATTGATCTAAAAGCGACTTTGAAACGTGAAGTAAATACCTCCGGATCTTCTTCTTCGAGGAGAATAATTCTGACCACCACAATGTTGATGAAATTGCCGATAGTTGGATCAAGGTAAAGCGCGGACACCATGTTCATAATGGTTAGGAGATAGGTTTCCACATCGCCATCCTGGTGAAAAGCCATCATCGTCGTGTCAGCGACGACAAGAGCCTCGACATGACGCGGTGTACTGATCGATCTTTTGGAACGATGCCACCGCTTCGCTTGATAATGTTTCCTTCGTCCACGGCCTTGAACTTGGACGAGGCCTGGTTGAGTTTGCCATTCGAGCCGCGTTTCTGTCAATCGACGCGGTTCTGTCGGATATTTTACGTGTTGTCATGATCAATGTAGTAGCTAATTTCTATTTCTTAATGGTTGTGCTCTTACCGTTAATTTAAACGATAAGAACAATAAGAATCTTATTAAACCGTACATTTGAAAATTCATAGAAATAATAAGAAAAAAGTAATGGCCATAATGGTCAAAACTAGATCTTTAATGCTTAAATAATTCAATCTGAATTATTATTCAAATTGAATTACTCTAGTAATATTACGAATTAAATTGACAAGAAATTTTAATAATTTGGTGCTCAATTAGACATCCTATTAGAAAAGTATTAATATGCTGAAAAACTGTAAATAAATTTAGTATTTTAATTACGTTTATAAGTCCGAAAAACTGATTCGGTGCATAGTTCGAATGACTACAACATGATATATGTACATGCATGTATATATATATATATATATATATATATATATATATATATAGTATAATATATAGTAATTTAAATTGAATTATTTAAGCATTAAAAATCTAGCTATGGCCATTACTTTTATTTCTTATTGTTGAATCGTTAATTTATTTTTATATTATGACCTTAATAATTTTAAATTATTTGTTAAAAAAGTACGAACGTGTGTGCTTTTACTTATGTTAATTTACTTGTGGTGTAAAATAATTTTAAATGTTTCTAGAAATATACGAATACTCGTGATTCTTATCAATCGAGCGAGAAAGTAACTACCATATCATGGAACACTTTAATGCTGCGATTGATTTATGTACTGTGTGTTGTTACCATTAATTTACTTGTGGCACTAATAATTTTAAATATTGTTAGAATTGTATGAGTACTAATAATTCTTGTCAACTGATGGAGCGAAAAAGTAGCTACCATAGCATTGAACGCATTTTAATATTGTAATTGATTTACGTACTGTGTGTTTGTATCATTAATTTACTAATGGTACTAATAATTTTAAATGTGTTGCTAAAAATGTACGAATATTCTTAATATTTATCAATTGATCGAGCAAGAAAATAGCTTCCATATCATGGAACATTTTAATACTGCGGTTGATTTATGTAGGTTGGTAGATCATAAGTCTACAATTAAGATTTTATGTGATCCGCCCGATAGCTCGGCCGGCTTGCCGAAATGGATACACATTGTAGTTAATTACGGGTTTGCAGCGAATTGGATTATTCCCTCGTGGGTAGTGCGTTTTGCCCTACAGAGAGAGAAAGAGAGAAAGAGAGAGAGAGAGAGAGAGAGACGTATCAACTGTACGATCTTACTTCTCTATATATCGACACGTTCATGTTTAATCCGTCGAAATATAGAACCGCCAGAAGGGGTGGCTAGGTCGTAAAATTAAAGTTGTGCCCAAGATTACGTGAAAGCGGTAATTTCGGGTTTTGTACGGTGGTCGAATCAGATTTGGCAAATCGACTTAATTCTCACTATCGTTCGAATTATCGCATAGATCGGTGGGTCGTTGAAAGTTTCGTGCAAATGTTTCGCCCATATCAGGAAACCTTACATATCGAGTTGGGAAGTTATTATTGTATCCGCAAGACATACCAGAAAGGTATGTTTGTTAGAATCGATACTAATACCGATTACGTGAGTTTCAATATTCTCGCACGAGACGAGAGAACACTAAACTCTTTACCCCTTTACACCCTTTCCTTCGCCCACCCTGCGCCTTCCTCCCCGTACGGATCTTATTGTCAGTGAAAAATAAAGGTGAGACAAGGTGGCGATGACACGCCTACGTTCCGTACCACAGCGCGTCCAATTACATTATACACGGCAGACACATAAATACATGCGATACATATTACAAGAGAGGGCGAGGGCTGCACAAGAGGTGTGGGATGCGGAGCGGCGAAGGGGGGTTGTAGGGGGGTGAAAGATGCAAGTGGCAAGCTAAGAAGAACAAGAAAAAGGTGTCGGGGTCTGTTCTCACCGCGGGTGCCGCAGTTTCTCTCCTGCTTCCTCTTCTTTTTGCGTCGTCGCTTGCTCCGGCCGCCGGCGCCGATCTCGAGCTGCTGTTGCTGCTGCTCGGCCGAGCGCCGGAAGACGAGATGAGGTCGGCCGGCTGTCGGGCCTCCGTAGACCGACGTGCTGACACCGGCGCCTAAGTCGCCGCTCGTCGCTTCGTCGGCCGACGATGTGCCACGTTTTTCTTCCAGGGACACGGCGACTGGTTCCAACCAGAACTCGCCGTGATCGCCGTGCAGCATACCTGCCTGAAACACAAAACCGGGTTTCGTGTTACCCAAACACACAGAGGCCGGCGAAACTCTCGTCGTGACTCGTGACGTCTCTCCCGACGCGGCGCGGCGCGGCCGAATACGAATGGGCCGTTTAGCTTGAAAGTGGCACGTACGTCATTCTGAGAGGCTTGTTAACTCTTGGCGATGTAAGGGCGAGAGTGTTGTTGTCTCGATATTTTTAAGCTTCGCGCGTATTATCTTACGTTCGCCATTTAACTTTTCGTATAATAAAGGGGTGTGTTTAATGTCAAGACTTGATATAAATGATATTTGGAAAGCTTCTTACCAGTAATCGCAGCACTGACGCAGCTCAACTGCTGAAACTGATTATACAACGTATATACGTACCGTGTATTTTAGAACATTTACGTCAACAGATCACTATGTCTAATTAAGCGTAGAAGTCACGTATTACGTTACAACGAAACGAATCGTGATCTTCAACGTGGGAAGAACGGCGAACGCGAGAAATGGTAAGACTTGCGGGGGCGGTATCTCTTCGCAATTTTGCGGGAACACCGCCGACGATGACGATATACGGAAATATTAATACGTTATATGAGATTATAACGAACTTGTGAAAACGAAGCACACAACTGGATTGGTGGTAGCACGCATTTGGTACGAAATCTCCCCCCTCCCTCTCTCTCTCTGTCTCTCTCTCTCTGTCTTATTTGGGTATTAATATTATATAAGTATGTTCACCTTAAGTAGTAGGAAATTGAGTTTCTACAGAGTTGGTTTATATCAGCGTATGCTACCGAGTATTATGCTTAGTTCCCGTGAAGTGTATAAGCACTCGAACGTGGAAAGGACACCGTTCGATATCGCGAGAGCAGAGGAGGATGTTAATGCAAAGCTTATTGAAATTTGCCGCTCATTATTTCAACCATCAATCGCTATCTGACGGGAAACGGCGAGACCTGTCAGTGACTACAGGTGATTAATGCCGGAGCACAGCTACGGGCTAATCTGCGGCATGATCAACATCGATTCGCATTATTCTATTTTCTTGTTACGAAGGTGTTAGAGTTCGGACCTCCGACGGCGCATCATGGAACAAGTCCCGAAGGTCCATGCATCGGCATAAAAAGAAGGCGGGAGATCTAGAAGGTAGAGAAGATGAAGGCTTAGAAGTCGGGGATGACGTTTGCATATTTCGATTAACTCTCGGAATGAAACAATGTAAAGTTTTTATATAAACTAGAGAAGAGAAATATGTAAATGCATGCAGAAGAGAAAATCTAAATACATATTTCATTTATTTATACTTACCTAATTGTTGTAATCGAGTAATTTGTCAACAAGTAATTGTTACGTGACATAGAGTAATTAGAAATTTATATTAATATTAATTATTTTATGTATTTATATAATTATTAATTACTTATCTACTTATATAGTAATTAATATTAAACAAGATATCTTTTAAGACGCGACAAATTAGAAATAGAGGTTTTAAATGGTGAAACTAAATCCTTAGAACTTAATAATTCGGTGTAAATTTAAATACTTATATCCAATCTTGTAAATTGCTCGCCGAGTTTAATTTTAATAATTAATTAATTACTGTAATAGTTTACAGTAATTTACTTACTTATGTATGTAGTACCTAATTAAAAATATTTTATTAATTAATTACTTTTCTTTCAGAATTTAAAGACTTTTTACATAAAGAAAAAACAATATCGGAATACGCATAGTTCTATAATTTCATAATGTGGTGAAAAAAGCATTGTGCTTTTCTTATTATCATTTTGATAAGCAAATATATGTAATATCTAGGACGAGGAAATTTTATTAACAAACATTATTTTGGAAGTGATCATGAATAAATGTAATATTTCATAAACAATATGTTATTAAAAATTCTATTTACGTTTGTATTAACTAGCATACATATAACATTAAAACCTAATAATCTAGATTGTTTTACTGTACCACCGAAACGCAATACTATCATCGTTGGTGTCACGAGGCAGGTATTCTCGCTCCGACGAAATAAAACAACCCACAATGTGGAGCGAGAGAGGCTAGAGAGATAGAAAGAGCGAAAGAGAGAGAAAGAGACGGTAAAAGGGCTAAATATAGTCGGGCTGAGGTGGCGCTCACTATTTCGATTAGCCCTCGACGCAGACCGTGAAAAATCACGGCGCCAGACTCACAAAGGCGTGAAGGAGAAGAAGAAAGAAGACGAAGAGGAAGAAGATGAAGAAGAAGAAGAAAACGCAGGGCTTCGTCGTCGAAGGATTTTAAAGCGAAAGAAATCCGGCCGTGACTCGGCTCGGCATGGAGCCTCGCGGCGTTCTCGCCTCCATCTCTTTTTCCTCTTTCCTCTTTATTGTGTCATCTTTGTTTTGTGTTTTGTGTGCGTGTGTGTGTGTGCGCGCGCGCGCCTCTTTCTCTCCCTCGTCTCCTTCTTTTTTTTTCTTTTTCTCTCTTACGTACCCACAAATTTTGATTGGCCATATAAGGAATGATTTGTTCCGGCAATCCGTTTTGACGACTACAATAGATGGGCACTCGGACAAATATCTCGTCGTTGACTTCGTTAACTCTTTATGGTTCAAAAGAAATTTGGAAAAAACGAACAGTCATTAAATATCTTGTCTTTGTCCAGATCGTATAGTCGTATATAATACGAATAGACATAGTCATAAAATTGTTCATTATTCCGAATTCGGAGAGAAATATCTGTCTCTTCAGAATTTATAACGGGTTAATAATCATGATTTCCGTTGATTCTTTCGGAAGGATTTATTCATTCCGATTATACAGAGTATGCTCGACAAAGACAAATATGACATCCGTAGATCGACCTGTGCGCTCTCATCCGAAATGAAATAATTGGGAGTTATGGTGCATATGTTACTTGCACTCGCGCGATATTTCATCCTTTAGTCGAGAAGATCTCCGATTCGCCGATATCCGCCGATAGGATTTAATTTAATAAATGCGACTTCCATTCGCTATTGGATTCTGCATTCGGAATACTTCACGTAAATCAAAAGTCTAGTCGTAGGAAGCATTTGAGTTCTCTGAAAATTCGTTATGTAACACAAATGTATAAATGGAAGTTCTGCTGTACTTTTTTTTTGGTGACAAGATGTGTGAATAAATAAGAAATTATTAAAAGTTTTCATCTTCAATATTTGATTAAAATGATTAATTGTAGTTCCGCATCATTGGGAACGCATATACATTATATGAAAATACGTGTATTATCGATTCTGCAATCTATTACGCGTTCACCGTCGTTACTAGTCAAGAATTTGCTACCCCGGTTGAATGCGACTAATTGGCAAGTAAATATATCTCTATATACTTGCAAGACAATTACCAGGAAGAGCTACTCGAGTATTTCTGTTTTTATTGGTCCGTATTGTATGGGCGAACGGAGAATATATGCGCTACTATCGTATATTCGAGGGATTCGATTAATTCCGCATATCGATCGATAATTTACGACAGTTTACATTACAGTCGTGTCCTCCTCGGCGGAAGGAATTTCATTTCGTGATAGAATATACTCTGCGACTGACTCTATTGCGTCATCTTTAATTGTCACGAGTAAGTCAAAAACCCGAAATATAATAGAAATGTAATCCTTAATTAAGCCTGACACAATTGAAATTAGATCGACGACAATAAATGAAATAATTAATTTTTTACTTTTGTTTAAAGCGGATCTTGGTGCTTAATAATACTAAATGCAAACACCTATTGTGTTTCGGGATTGAAACTTTGATTCGTACAAAGCGCGCCAATCGGTTTTTAATAAATCGTTATAATTACGTAAAATGTGACAAATTCGCGGAGCGCACGATCGCAAATGTACAGTATCGCGAAACGTTTGAATTATTAATTGGGCTGCAACTCGTTGCGAGCGTGCCCCGGTCGACATAAATTACCAGTTCGCTAATCGCACGACGCACACCCGCACTGCCGACGCAATCGATCGTGACGATTGCACAAATGTCGATCTGCTGGTAGGAGGAGTATGCATCGTGGTTGCGCGTGCAGAAAAAAACTACCGAGCGAGAACTGGGAGAAGCCCGTTTTACTCCGCGTTTTACCGCCGCGGTTGCCGAGAGTGTCGCGGACGCAACAAGGCGAATTCAATTAGCATAAAATACGTTCTTTCATCGCGGTGCGCGAAAGCATGCCGTTCCTGGTCGGTCCATGGCGGTACCACGTCGTACACCTCGCCGCGTTGCCCGAATGCCCGGTCCAGCCGGCGCGGCGCACCGACGATAGTTAAGGCGACTTTACCCTGCAAACTAGACATCTAGACATACCGCCGCCGTATGTATAAATTATTATTGAACGACCAACGAGAAATATCGATGGGCGGTCGCAACACGAAGACACGCCGACGCCCATGTTTAGCGGTCGACGAGGCCTACGGCTAGGCTTTTACGACGCATATTTCCGCCGTCTAAGCGCTATTGGCTCTCTCGATGGTGATAATTGCATGTACGCAAATATCTTCGCGGCTCTTGGTCGCTGTTAACAATCGCTGTAAAAGACGATTAGGCTTGCCTCGGTTGGCGAAGCCGATACGATCTGCTTACGAGGTTCGGAGATTATCGTACTACCGTGGTGATTGCCGAGGGAAATTAATTATCGGAATCCGCAGAAATGCTTGACCTCGTGTCGAATAGCGTTAACTGGAATTCACTGTGCCATTGATAACGATTTTACTGCTACGATTCATAATTCTATGTAATTAAATTTTTATACACACTTTACTTTCTCTTTAATGCAATATAATCTTTAATGCAATGTAAATATAAATACAAAATATAATTTCCAGACAGAATCTTTAAATATTTTTTAATTTATGAACCGATGATCTAAGAATGAATAAAATCTCAAATTGATGAATGGTAGATTTTAATTATTTATTTGGATGATAAATTCTATGTGCTGCGTGTTGCATCAACATATTTTTGTTATCTTTTCCAATTCTAACATGTCTTCAATCATATTATGATTACAGTCATTTATAATAAATAATTAGAATTATTATATAATTAGATTTTGAATAGATATTTCTTTTTAAATAACTACAATATATTTTTTTAATAATTACTACTATATTTAAATAAAATATCAAACAGTACTCTCATTAATTAGAGTATGAAGGATTTACTTAATAAATCTATGATTATTTGAGCTGATAATTGAAGATTCGAGACTAAGAATCGTAAGTAAAAACAGATTTTTCAAACGCAGATTCATAAAATAGAGAACTGTAAAATATTATTCCAAAATATAAATATGGTATTGCTTTCAATCAAAGACTGAAAATTATTTACAACTCTGAATTCCGGTCAATGTAAATAATTTTTAAAAACAAACATACGATAAAAAATATAAAGCACGTGTCGCAGTCCTGTTTTAACTATTGAAGCGAATTACAGTTAAAAGTATCTTCCAATCGCGATCGATTAAATGACAAAATTCAATTGCTTGCAAATTCTCTTTCCGTATTGCGTTATCGTGGCGAGAGAATTTTGTTTTATCGATACATGGAAGTAAAAATTGTGTCGCGTTGTGTACATGAGAACTAGATTTGTCCACTTTACGATATCGATAATTGATTATTTATACTATCATTCGAAAAAGTTTTATTGTTAGCGAACGTAAAATTTGCTAATATTTGATTACGAATTTCCACGCCACCGAATTCGAATGTTCCTTTTAAACGATACGTTGCGTATCTGATGTATGTAGATTGAATCACGTCCAAACATTATGATAGAAATTTCAATTCAATTATGCATCATTCCGTTAATTTATTCTGTTGCAACGCGTTTCCCGAGCATTCGAGTTTATTTTGTAAACAGCAATTAATTCAGGAAAGTGCATCGCTTTATAGGACTTTGATATCCGAGCTTTGATATCGGTTCGAGAAATTCGAATGATTCCACGTAAACGACGTGATTGTACGCGGTGGCTTGCTCAATAATATGCACCTTGTTAGTACCAGGATTATGCTCCTCTGCCGTAGCAGGGAATTTAATAATGCGCCAATAAATTATTGTAAATGTCAATCGCCGTCGCCGCATTACGACCGTGTAACAAGTTATGCGCACGATAATCGTACGAGAGATTGCCAATGACATCAGACTTTGTATCCGGCGAGTTATCTCCGTACAATCGAATACGAGAGACGCATAAGCCGTCATGGGTGTGTTCCGCTGTCACAGCACCGCACCGTAATACCGCGAGAGAGAGACGAGCAAGGCTAAATCGAGAATACGAAGCCGGCAATGAGATTATGTCCGAACAAAACGACGTACGATTCTTCTTTTCAAGTCCCTTAGGCGATCGCTATTCTCATGCCGATGAACGCGATACCTCGCTTCACTAGTATGCGTGGAATCTGTTTCAAGGTGGACATTTGAGATTAACGGAAGGCTCTTTTCTTCGTGGAAACGTAGTTTTTATCTTTATACCTCTTTTTCTAAGCTTCTTCTTCTGACGCTTCCTGTCCCGGTTGTACCTCGTATCGTGAAAATTCCATGCGACGACAACGGCGACACGACGACGACGACGACGACGAGAATGTTTCCCGTAAGAACGTTTTCAAGCAGGATACGCATAACAGTTAATGCGCTAATAGTTGTATGCGTCAATTGATGCTTTATGAGGGATGCGATAAAGATAGCGGATAGCGCGCACTATATGGTCGCCGTGATTATTGCGGCACTTGGCGTTCCTCATCGCGCGAGATATCGGGATTAATCCTCCTCGAGATATGCGATTCCGTCGGCTTCTGGAGTATTATCTCGCACTACGTGCGAACTAGGCGAAGTAATGTCTTCCGTTGCTACGATCCCGCGTAGATTCGACAGTTCGTCACGTCAGTTGTCGAGAGCAAGATGAGACGGATATTCCACGCAAAACCTAGAATATCTAAGCGGGATATCTGACTCTATTCTCTGACTCGTTAAGGATGAAACCGGATGTCCGCCTGGGAAGTAAGAAAAAGAATTCGGCCGAGGGACGGGGCGAAAGACTATGATTCCGATGACGATAAATGCTTCCTGCCAGAGGAAACGTGATTTATACCGTCATTAGAATAGTCGCTCTGGACTTCCCGTGTAGGTGGTACATAATGATGGCTACCGCGTATGTGTGTTTGTGCGCCGGTTCTGGCTCGTTTTCCATGGCGGACAAGAGACTTTGCCGGCTACAAAAAAAGGCGTCCGCGTTTACCGCCGACGATTACCAACGTCCATAAACACCCAGTCCGTAACAGTTACGATGCATCTTGGCAAAACCTGGTGACTTTAAGTGGGCTTACGTACTCGCCGAATGTCCCCGTTAATTGGTACAACAAGAAATATTCAAAGTATCCGATCGTTTAACATCGGTGGTTAAGCAATCCTTACTTGATAATTACAATGTTGATCGTGACGGGGGACTCGACCTGAATATTTTATTCGGTGATTCGGTGTTGTTAGATCCTTTTTTTTACAGATCCTATCCTATATTTGAGAGACGCTGCGATCGACAGGTCAGTGATACTGAAGCTGAAATTGAGTACCATTATAGCGTTAAGTCTGTTCGGCTCACGTGTATCCGGGATACGGGCTGGCAAAGTGATCGCATCATTTATCACGAGATCG
Source organism: Acromyrmex echinatior (assembly GCF_000204515.1). Next base: position 381,408 of record NW_011627254.1, on the reverse strand, counting down.
AGCTTCTTACCGGCCCTTTACACGGGGTGCTTCTTGAGTATACAGAATATTATCCGCAGATATTACCACGGAATATATACCTCCTCGCGTAACAAAACCCTCGCGACCTTAATCGCTTTATCATTTTTTCCTCTCCTCACATCTATACGAAAAAAGAGAGAAAGAGGAGTGGGCCATTAAACTCTAATTACCAAAAGTAATGAGAGACCACTCATTCCGTTTAGATACGTTTAGATTCGCCGTATCAAAATAGATACGCATTAATTGGATGGAGAATCAGCTCGCCGTTGATTAGCTATTGCCAGTAATTATATGTTAACCGTGTATACGTGCTCATAGAGCCCGTAGTGCTCATGGAAACCTGTTCCCCTACTGGGAGAGTACATTGATTTGAATCGCCCGCATATTATACATATTATGCTTGCACGCGGCGCTGACCATATTCACGCCTCCTAGCCTTTCGCTACCGGGGGAGAGACGTGATCGTAAATATTTGCCGCGGTTTACGGTATTGCGTATTATGTCGTACTCTCTCGCGGCCATGATTCTTTTACCGGAGCACCAATCGCATTTCAATTTTCCATTCTACAGGACGTATTCGCGCGACGGGCGCGCAAGAAAACGGCCGGCAGCCTCTCGGGCTTTCGGATTGTATTCGTTTGGCGGGGCCCATTGCATATACAAGTGAATAATGCCGCGCGAAAGCCGATATCTCTCGCGGTCGCCTGTCATTGGCGCCGCAATAACGATCATTCTCATTTTTTGCCACGCGGTCCCCCACGGTGACAAATCGCTCTTTGTTGCGAAAGCGGAATTAATTGACCTATTGATTTATTACGGCCCCCTTTTGTGCCCGGGTTTCACTTCTACGCACCGTGATACTAGTCGGCGATATTTCGCTTTTTCGTAGAACACACCGACGCCTTTAGCTGACGGGGTTGATGATAAATCGATTGGGTGTGCTGATTGCTATCGGCTCCAGTGGGTCGGTACATATATGCATTAATTGCCGGTATTAATAGCGATAGAATGACGAACGGGGAGAAAACTGTTTTGGTCTGATGTGATGAGGCGATGATTCGATCTCATCGATCTCACCGAGTTAATCCGATAAACCTTTATGTATATATATATATATATATATGTGTGCGTGTGTGTGTGTGTATTTTCGGGACGCGGCGAGTTGTTAAATTAAAACGCGATGCCGATAATGAGAGAGCCACGTTAATCGTTTACTCACGGCGCATGTTGCGTCTGTGTCGGTTGTAAAGAAGATATATGATGGCGATATATTAGCACCGCACGAATTATTGACACGATAGCTGTTACTGTTGCTGATATAGTAACCGTCTTGCCAAATGCGGTAACGGGTGGCAATCCGTTATTGCGAGGCTACGCGAGCGATAAAACATTATTCGTAAGCGAAATTGACTGAAATATATCTTTTTGTAACAATAACATGTCGATAGGAATAATTTAGCTTTCGCAAAAATTAATATAACCTTTTCGCCGGTATCACTTTAGTCGTATCTGATGCTCCTCCGTCAGTTGATAAATTCGAAACGGAAAGCACCGGTCGCGTCGCTAAAGACTAGAGTTTGTAATGTTTTCGCGATACCGCTTGTATTTCAATTCCTCGTCCATTGGGACGCGCTTCTGGGTAACCGCGGAATAATTCATCGGGACAGTCTTCAAGGAGTTGTTTCGAACTCGGTCTCAACGGATCGTGAGTAATGTGCGGTAGGAGCTGATATTTCTTGCCGCCGGCTGTCGCGTTGCTCCTCGCAATAACAATTATTTTCAACGACTCATTTTTTTTTTATACAGCTGCACAACTTGGGAATTGGCGGGAGTGGAAAGCGCGGAAACGCGGAATTGATGGAGTGCCTGGGAATGCCAGCCGTGCGCGCCGGGATTTTATTTTGTGCAACGAGCGGAAGATATTTGCTCATTACTCGAAAACGTTTCCGAACAGATAACGTTGACATCGTCGATCGATCACGATATTCGAGATACGAGTATGCGTATCGAAATATTTAAGTCAAAAGAGCGTATCTCTGAAAAATTTTAAAATATATTTTATCCGCGAACATTAAAATTGCAGCATAATTATTTTGAAATAAAAATTTCAGGATTACTTTTCAATTCAAACTTAATTGCGGAGATAAAAATTGAAGTTGTCCCTACTTAATTTTATTGTCAGGTAAGTATGATTAAAAGTAAACTCTAAACTGGTTTCTTGCAAAAAAATATAAGGATATCATCTCTTGAAGGGTATTCTGATAGAGTAATAATGTGATAGCGATCTCAAGCGAACGATACATTAATCTTAATGTAATAAATTCATATAGAGATCAGATGATAGCATCGCAAGTCTCGCGAGTGATCAATCGAGATGTAAAACGCGACGCCATTACTGCGTTCGTTTGCGATATGGCGATTTCTGACGAGACTAATTGCGCAAGGAACGACCGAGTGGAATAATGACTTATACGTAAGTGCCGTTCGTTGAAGAAGAGTCACGCGACACGATGCATGTCTGAGGCCTGCATTTTGCAGGCGCCGTGACTGGAGCCTATCGATTCCCGCGATCGTTCTTGGAAATTTAATAGACACGTCCCGACATAATCCTTGATTCTCGCGCCCGATGATATCATAACTCGCATTCTCGCGCCTACAGAGAATTCGTGCGGCTGAGCTAAAGATAAGCGAGGTTAAAAGATCCGCTTCTTGGGGCCTTGCGAGGGTAAAGCCTACCCCGTTTGTCCTGCAGGCCGGAAATCCTCGTCCATCGTCGGAAAAGAAAGCTCGGACTGTGCCTGATAAAATTTTCGTGCGGAAAACGATTTAGACGGTAATTCACGAGCGTATGGCTGGTGGGGTTTATCAACAAGACCGCGGCGACATTTGCCTACGATCGTGGTAAAAGACCGGGCTGGCGGAAGATAAAATTAATTACGATACACGTTTTACTCCCTCCGGTGGAAACGGTAACATAGTAGGCGAGATATCGCGAGAGCGATTGCTCAGTAGATAGCGTGGATGTTAGATAGTGAATTTTAAATTCACCATGAGAACTTAAATAAAATTTGAATTCCGTTCGCGCTAGGAAGTAAGATATTAAGCATTATGATATTAAGTTACGATATTATGGCAGCCGCGATAAAGTAATAAAACTATCAGTGATTAAATAACAAAATTATCTAGTCCGTATCTTTCTAAAGAATCTAGTTTATTATCGTAAAAAGACTTTTAATGTAAAGTAATCGTTAAAGAGATTGTAAAATGGTATAAATTTTTTTTTAATATATCTATAACTATATATAACAATATATAATTAACATAATATAATTAAATAGAAATTATCTATTGTTTATTATATTTTCCGAGTAAATAATACGATCCGATTAGAAACCACTTGATCTCGATACGCAATCATTGTTTGAAACAGCGAAAAGGATGATTATGATTAGATTCAATTCTAATGCAATATTATTCCGCCATATTGGAGGCTGGACTGGAGGATTGCATGACCCAAGGGAATAAGGCCATTACCGGGCAAGCCTGAAATTACTGAATACACATTACGTATCGGTGGAAATTACGTTTGGCCTCTCGTACGAACACACACACACACACACACACACACACAGATATATATATATGTACACATGCAATCATAACAATATAACACCGCGAAAGCCGAGGCGATTACTTCGTTTACACGTGCAAATTCGTGGAGATCCGTGAAGTAGGTGACACGACATCCCGAACAGATCATCATCAATTACGACGATTGCTTGCGGTATTGCATTGGTAGGTATTACACGTCCCACAATTAGAGTAATTGGGAGAAGTATATATCTATGCAACTATCATTTTACGGTATAACAATCCCTATAATTTACAATACATTGCACTAATTCAAGTATCAAATGATTTCGTGGACAAGCACGAGCATGAGATTTATGTTTTACATTTCATCGAAAAATTCTTTATAAAATCTGTGTAATAACGTAAATGTTATTGATAGATTTGTCATATTTGTGTGACTTCTAAATTTTAAGTATTAATAAAAACAATAGGTTATACTTGAAGCGCAAAATATTTTGTCTTTCTTTAAAGTAATAAATAAATAAATGATAATTCTTAATCCGGGAATTATCTGGGATATTTTTATATCTCAACAGCGATAAAATTATGAATTGTAAAATATTGTTTTGCGTGGATATCGTTTAACAGATTCTTTTTAATAATTATTTTTTACAAATCTTTAAATATGCAATTCCATCAAAAATGCAATAAGAAAACTTTAATTTATATTAAATATAACCTTTATTTTTTAGAAATACTATCATAATAAGCTATTTAACGGGCTTATCCCATTTAATATTTGTTTAATTTCTGTTTATTTTTATCAGAAAATTATGACTAAATCCATATTTATAATATCAATTTTCATATATTAATAATAAATCAAAAAACAATCAGAAAATGATACACTATATCGTATTAATAACAGTGATTTTAATTGGGGTGTAAAAATATTCCAGACGATCCGTTTACGTAAATAAAATCAGGTGACTATTTCCGTGTAAAGGAAGAAGAAATGCTCCCATCCAATAAACTTTGCACTCGCGACGAAGGAGTTGAAGTTGTTTATCAACTTAAAGTTAGCGATTCAATCATCACAAAAATTTAAGGGACATTAAATCTTGGATTTAAGTCAATGCTGCTTATGATCTGCCGCTAAATAGAGTCTTACTGCGCGTAAAAGTCGAACGGCGAGTGGCACGAGTAGGTTCGAGTTTTATAGCGATTGCAACCTCTTCCCGTACAGAGGCATATTCACGTGCCTCCGTGTGCCGCGGATTTTATGAGCCAATAAAAACGAATATCATCTGTGAGAGGTGTAGGTACACTAGAACCACGGTAAATAGAGTTGCGCGCGTAAAATATCAAGTAGCGTGTACATGTTGAAATCAGCCGTTTCACCAATTGACGACAAATGACAGATTCGTCGTTACCCAGAGATTTGTTCGTTATTATGCAGAAACTTTCTCATTTATAGCATTTTTTCATCACATTTAGTATTTTGGTTAGGTACGTAGTGCCTTGGCTGCAGAGTAACTCAGCTGGCGCGATTCTTTATCTTTTAAGTGGAGAAAATCCGAATTAATTTCTCCAATGTATGCGCGTACTTCTAGCACTCTCAGCTCACTCTAGAAAAGCGGATTTACCATGTTACCTCGGAATGTAGAAATACTCTTTACCAAAAAAAAAAAAAAAAAAAAAAAAATTTGCACAAGTCTAGATCTGTGCGTAACATTTTCTGTGAAAAAACTGATATTCATAAGCCGATATTCGCAGTTCGTTCTTATTATAAGATAGTCTTAATATCTTAAAATGCATCCTTCTGATTGGCTTACGACATTAGTCTTAAATATAAGAAATGATTATGGATATCGCCCATAGTCGATTCTTATTTCAAGACCATCTTAAGAAATGTTTTACGATGCGAACACGATTCTGCGATTGGTTTATGAGACGTCTTAAGAGATTGTACTTGAGTCGGTTTTAGATGAGAAGACTTGACTATATCTACAAAATATATATTTAAGAAATACTTAAGAGTGTATCCTGTTTTATACTTGCGCAGAAAGAGAGAGAGAGAGAGAGACTCACGCCGGGACGTTGTTGCGAGGCGCCACGAATTTCGCGAAATTTCTCTATAATATACAACACACTCGATGGGGTCGATTACTGCGGCTGTTCGTTGCAATTTCAGCTCCTGGAGAAAATTGAGCAATTATACGGTATTGCATGAGAACCAAGCATCCATAAAGGCGGTTCCGCCAATGGGTCCGCGGTGTTCGGTCGATGGGACACCCAGGGCCGATGTCGGCATAACCTTACTTTGCAAATGTGCGTACGTATTTGTGCGGCTTGTTATGCACTTGCGCATCCATATACGCGTACGTGGACAACGACTAGGTGCACCGTCATAAATCTGCCATGCCGTGGTAAATTAAATCATTATCTGGAAGCTACGAGCAAATTGCGCTGATGCAACTACTCGAAGGCTTTTATACTTTATACGTCCCTCGTTTCTCCACGCATTGTGCAGACTCCCCCCTCCCCACCCCTCCGTCTTCGCACATTCCTCCGTACGCCCTTTATATTCTGTTACCGTGATTTTACGCACGTTCGGGCGCAGGAAACTCCGCGAGTGTTTTCTCTTCTTGCGGCTCGAGCGGCGGTTTGCAGAGTTTAGCGTGTAGACTAATACACATAAATTTCAACCGAGGATGATGATAAAGAGGCTGCGGCGGCGGCAGCCTCGTTGCCCGACGAGAGATCGCGCGTTGTTTTGTGCCGAGCTTTGCGCCGGAAAATTTTCAACTTTCCGCGGTATAATCTTTGCTATATTTAGTTCGCCGTCTCCATTCCATCCAAGTATTTTAGAAGCGCTCATACAACAAACATACGAAACATACGTTTCGCTTAAAAAGCATCATCAAAGTAGAGGAATTGCAGAGATAAAGTAGAGGTTTAATTCAAGCTTTAAGGGAATTTTGAATTATTTTTTAATATTTAATATCCTCTAAATTAGGGAGTTACACGTTGATCTCTATCGTGCGATATATTCATCTGTATAATATCGCATTTCGTATTATATTGTACGTACATAGACGTATCGTAATTCCTCAATTTTCCTCGATATCGCACGCCAATAATGTAAATGGCACCACCGGAAAAGACATTTTTAAAAACACGCTTACCACGAGAGAGCTCTTGTCCAGTTGAATTCTCATTCCGATAGTTCTGGTTCACTTCGCCGCGACATTGACAAAAGAAGTGCATTTCAGATACGCGATAAATCACTCTTGAAAAATTGGCTCGTACACCACAGTCAAGCTATACGACCCGATTTCGTTCAAATTGTGCGAGTTGTTAGCCATGAGTTATCGCCCAGACTTATTAATTAATCGACATCGTTAACGGCTACCTGATTTTGATGCAATAAAGAAAATTTTGTCATTAAGAGGCGACCAGAATGCACTTTGCTTTTTCATATATTATCTTCAAGTGGCAATGTACGTATAAGCTGGCTGCAGCTTGTGGCAGATTTACTGTCACATAAGAAAGAAGGAAAGAGAGAAAGAAAGACAAGCGCGTATAATATGATTGATTTAGAATCACCATGGAGATCATAGTGAAAAGATTTAACGAGCGAAAGTACGTTTCGTTGCCGTACGATCTTAATGGCGATACGTCACGAATGTTCGCGGTTACTAACGAATATAAGATAACGCGAATCGTTCGCTTGATATATCAACTGTCGCTCACTCACGAATGTATGACGTTCTCTTTTAGAGACAGAAAAATTTCATCGAGCTGACTGAAACTTCATGTCCAGTCACCGACGTGAGCATAATCGAGCAGATTATACGATCCTGATTGTAACTTGCACGTCCAATAGTTAATTTAACTGGCAGAAATCCCGATTCGACCCTCATTCCTTGTGTAGCGAATGATTAGATGCATTGACTCGTTGACAGTACAGATTTTATCTCTCTCGTTATACTCTTCACTCGATTCGGAATTGCGAGAAATAGTGTATTAGTGCGCCGGGAGCAACAAGGAGTTTGATTTCTGTCTACAAATTGCAACTGACAATTCAATCGCGCCACGTTATGCCATTCCAGACTTTGTTTACTTCGTTCAGCTTTTAATGCGATTCGACGTCTTGTATCAGCGTGCAAATGATATCTTCGCGAGATTTATGACATAATCGACTTCTGTTTGCAAACAAGACGTTTAAAAGATCAGTAAGTAAGTAAGTTAAAGATGAACTTTATATCATTTGCTTCCTTCTTTTTTCTGCTATAAATAAAGTAAGTTATTATAATACAGGTTTTTTTTTTTATTATATTGTATAAGCTAATATAACAAAAAGGTTAATAAATTGTAATAAATTGATAAATTACTATATTAACTGTGTTACAAAAAGGAACAATTGTATTCGAACAATCCCTTTTAAACTTTAACGAATGCAAACGCGACGCGAATATCGACTCGTGTAAACGCGACCTATCGGAAAATCGAAAGTGTAACTCACCAAACCGTCGCAAGCGGACAGAGCGACGCGGGAATTCCGATGGCCCTTAATGAATCCTCGATAATGACATTTGCTACTATGACTTTTCGCTGGACTGCGGACGTGCAGATCCCGCTTCCGTCTTTCCACGACCATCGCGCGGCCGATGAAGTTGTCGACTGCCGTCAGCTCGAGGTGATACTCGTTACCGGCCACAGCCATTCGATAATGAACGACTGGTCCGTCTTTGTGATGATGATGCGTAACATTTTCCGAGATAAAATCTCCTCGGTGATTCACTTTCCGTGGTATTACGATCTCGTGATTGTGTAAATGCTCCTGTAGGGTGTACACCCCTGAAAGTATAAAAGAATTGATTGTACAAGAAAATCCGCAGTCTGTATCTGCTATGAGATTCCTTATTTTTCTTATGATATTTTTATTATAGTATCGTAAAACTTTGACACCTAAATTTTTTTTAATGCGGGTTGACACAGGGCAATGAAGTCTCTTTTTTTAAAAATATTTATAGCACTGTTACATACGCACGCACACACACACACACACACACACACACACACATATATATATAATATTTCTAAAATGCTTAATTGCAATTTTGATATTTCAAAAATATTTTTTTAATTTAAGAAACTTCTAGATATAAAAAAACATATACATTCCATTATATATATTATGCGTGCTATTTTGAGAATTATCAAAATTTAGGTTAAAGTTACCCTATTTTATGGTAACTAAAGATTTGAGTAAGTAACGAATTAAATTATGCACTGATAGATAGAAAAGGAAATGCAAAGTACAGTTGTTTTTATTAAATTCTCTTAAACGTTATCTTTTAATTATGCGCGTGGTTTTCTGCTCGATTTTGTTGGATAATATATATACACACTATGTTTATTAAGTATAAAAAAAAGAGCATAAAAACCACCGCACAAGTTAAACTCTTGACTCATATATATAAATAGTGGTAAAATATATGATATGACAAATAACAACACACAGTGTCACGACAAATTTCTATCTGTGCAAAGGATGTACTTGAGATTCATCATTATATTTTTTTGCTGTAAAACAGGTAACGATTCTATTCTTACATATTCCGATTAGAAGATATTAATACACAAATTTATGAAATTAGAATCTGGAAATTCTCGTTCTACATTTTTCGTGATATGACAATTGGCGTTGTAACATTATTATACGAAGCATCTTCACATATGAAAGAACACGTTTATATAATTACAACATACGACGGTTAAACTTTAATGTTTTAATCAATGTAATGACAATTAAATATCACAAACTATAACTTGTGCGGTGGTTTTTATGCTCTTTTTTTTTATACGTTTTAAATATATAACCACGTTCGTTTTAATTATGTATTTATTAAGTGTTTATCGCTCTAGATTTCGCTCAAGTAATAAAGCATAATGTTTATTATATTACGCTCAAGTGGGCAGAGACTCATAAAAGCTCGCTCGCGCGTAAGTATGAGGTGATGAAACCCAGAGAAGGCTGTGAAATAAAGAAACGACCGAGTCCTCGCGAAACATGCGCGACAGTTACGCACCATAAATTCGCTGCAATAATTTGCGATTGATTTAGCGTGCGCTGCAGCTTAGAAAGGTGCCGGTTACTACGTTCGATTAACGCCCTCGTTAAGCGTCGCCATTGCCAACGAGATAGATGAATACGAGTACCGGTCGGATTTCTTCGATACGCTTAATCTCTCATTGTGACGGTTCCGAGAGAACGTTTCGGAGAACAAATCCTCGGATATATAGAGGTAAGATCGCGTCCCTTGCCGATATCTCACAATGACGGTTCTAAATCTTTTGCGTAAATTACGAGACACTCGAGAATGAATCACTGATATCGGAGAGAATTTACCATTATAAAGTGACAATGGTCAATTATCGTTGTATTTTTTCCTGTCTTGTGAATGTTTTCATTTTATCATATTAAGTTTATTTTTATGTGTATTTACTTAATTTATATATATATATATATATATTTATTTATTTGGTTTTATTTTTGCTGCTTTTAGTCATTCCTTTCTGTACATGTTTTGCTAATTTTTGCAAGCCATTTTTAAGGGTCTTTGGCAAATTTTACTATAATTAGATATATTTTGGAATTAAATCTTCTTCACTTTATTTATGCCGTTTGGAATTTCATGTGTCATTTAAGTTGAAAGTTGATTACTGATTTTACCGAAATATTAGGTTGGTTTTTTTTTACTACTGCACTGTACTGCACTTGAATTTTCCTTCTCGTTTTTGTTAAATCAAACATATACCTATTTTACTAATTGTAAGTACAAAGAATGTACAGTTCAGCTATAAAAACAGATCTGTTAAATTAATCTTCTTAAAGAAGCTTATTGTTGTAAATCGAATATATCCGCTCGCTGTAAATGTTTTGGAATAAAGTTTCGATTTTTTTGCCTTTTATTTCCGAGAAACTTTACGATGTTAAGTTGCGACAAATTGTAACACTGATCACAGCTTATCGATTCTATTCTTGACTATTGTTATTGATGATCTAACGCTTAATGGAATAATTGTAGTTAACCGTATGTCTATATGGTGAATAGAAAGAAAAGCACGTAGTCGAGAATGCAAACGCGGTTCAACTGCCGCAATATGTCTTCATATAAAAGCCGTCTCTGACAGCGTCGTTATGGTCCCGTCTGCATGTCAATGACGGGCATTGACTATACGGAAAATGCCTGTGGCTGCTTGCTTTTGTATTTTCTCCTGCTAGAAATCAATTTACACTAGTTGAAATCGATTTTTAAAAATTGGAGATGTAATGTCTGGATGGAATAATATAATTTATTTCGTAATTGATGATATCAATTACGAAGGTATTACACATATACATTTATACGTACGTATGAGAAATAAAAAAATAGATAACCATGTATCCAAAATGTAAATTTGTCCGATCAAGTAAATATTGAATAAATGAATTAATTATAAGTAAAATGCCTGTAAAAGCATCCGCGGTTATTAATGCGTAAATAATTTATTTATACAGGTTATAAAACAAAATGTATAAGCATAACATGGTAAGCGTAAGATCGTCTAGACCAATGAGCATGTTATGTAAATTAATACCAACTTGATGCTGGCTGCTCATTGGTCCAGGTGGTCTTACGCTATGCTGTGCTATGCATTCTGTGTGCTTTAGGCTGTGAGCTGTGGGCTCTAAAGCGATAAGATATAATTCGCAAACGGTTGTATTTACCAATAAAATTAACTGCGTTAAACGTTTTAACTTTGGATTTATCTGGAATCTGCAAAAGTCAAGTACAAAATTGCTCAGTTTCTCATGTAGGCATATTACTTAGATTGTTTAATTTATTGGAGTCACAAAATTACATATTTTTATTTTTACTGAATAAATAAAAATCCAACAAATTACAAGTTGTTTCTCGATGCCAGATATATGATTAACTTATTAAATGTAATGAAGGGACTTTATCTTGGATGATTGCAAACATTTCCATGCGTCTTACATAATCGTGTGAAACCTCAAGCAATATGGCTAAAACGTAGGTGTATATCATTGGCGTGCACTGCTGTCGGCAGTCTGCGCCTAATAGTTTCTGCGGTTAATGGTTTTCTCGTGATCGCTCTAGAACCTCCGTCGTGCTGTTGATATTCCACGCGAACGCAATGCAATCTGTACGCGCGAGCTCCGGCAAAACGCAATGGATGATTCCCCACCTCATAGTGGCGATAGCTGTAATTTATACCGTTTATCGACTAATTTCATCTCTATAATATTAAATAGTAATCGGCCTTGGTTAGATCTTCCTCGATGCAATGCCATCCATTTGATATCCCAGCCGCGGGAGAGCATTGTTCATATAATCTGGCTTATATTACTGCCAACATCCGAAATATCTCTGAAATTCCGACGTTTATTTAAGCAATAGATGTGATACATTCGCGCCTCGATCGACTTTTAATACTTTTAATACTTGTCTCGCGATGTATTATGTATACATATAATAATACATATATATAATCGTCTATGCGAGTGAACACGAAAAAAACAGTTTTGCTAAAGTATTTAAAAATTTAGCTAGATACAGATCTGAAAATAATTTTGTTTGGATCAAAATATTAGGTGTTGGAATTAATTCGTAGCGTTTTTTAATGAAAGAATGTTATTTATTTCACATGAGCATTAAAAAATACATTAATGAAAGTACTTCCCATCACTTGTAAAACGCTACGAATTAATTCCAACACCTAATAATTAGATAGAATGCTTAAACTAATGACTAGAATGTTAAAACTTTTTGCCACCCATGTTTAAGCGTTCTACATAATTATTTTGATGGTCCAACAAAATTACTTTTCAAATCGGTACGTAACTAAATTTATTGATGCTTCAATAAAACTGTTCTTTCTCCGAAAAACATTCATGTTACGATGAAAAGACATTTCATTGCATTACGATATATATTATATATGACACAATTATGCATAAAGTCATTAATATACTTCATTTTGGAAAAGTAGACCATTACCGGTTATCTCATTAAAATACATGGCTACTAATTACGTCTTATAATTATGAATATCCAAGTTTATCTCGTTGCATCGCGAAGTATCTTTCACGCTAATTCAAGATACCGAACACGAGACTCCGAGTCGCCTTGAGACGAGACACTGGGATCGATCTGTCCGCTTTCCATGCCTCGATCGCTAAGAGGTGGTTAGATAGGTGGTAGATAAACAGGATGACAGAAAGAGACAGAGATGGAGGAGGGAAGGAGAGAAAGAGAGAGAGGAGAGAGACAGGTGCTGTCTAGTACAGGTAGTTGAACGGTGTAATCATCATTATCCTATTATCATTAAAGCTGGAAAAATGGCGGGGCGACCAATAGGCGCACACCTCCAGCGAGCCGGGGTTAACTACAGGTGGGGACCGTCGGATGGAGATACTCGGACCTCCCATACAGGCTGTACCTACTGTAAATGTCTCTACAGGCACAATCGCGGCCGTTTATACGTCGTCGTATATACGCACTGTGCCACTACCACGGCTCGTCTAATTGCATATAATTGATGATGCGCGCTGTCCAGGGTTAACATAATTATAAGCGACTTATGCAGCGAGTTATTAATTGGCCGCTCTTACCTGCCGACAATTAACCTCCCGGCGGTCGCGTCTGTACAGAATGGAGTAATACGAGAAAGAAGTGTACTTAACTGTTGGATCATAGATAATAATTTATATCTCATTTAATAAAGTAACAAATATTCTCGAAATGTATTTACGTGTGCGTCTTCCAATACGCTTTCGTGAAGAAAAAATATTTATTTGATATATAAAATACCAGCGTTTTTAACGTAGGATACCGCGAGAACTTTGAGATTGTGGAAAAAAAAATGGATGAATTATCGGATGATTAACCGATGTGCTATTTTTACAATTTTTTCGATTTCGGGGAAGAAACCGTTTCGGCGTGTAAGAATTCTTGACAGATTTAGAGGTAGTCGAAAGATCGGTCCTCTCATAGAGAATTTATGGGTACCCGCGCGTATGGAAATCCCGTATTGCAGATCGACGCGATAATTCAGGAGCCGATCCGTAAGGCCGATACGCAAGGCATTTCGTACGTCTGATATAACGTAATTTATCGTCGCACTGCTGTCCGCCTACCGTCGTCCGTCGATCGCGCCGTGTTCTATACTTCGTCAGTGTCGTCGGCTTATTTCACGTGCACGCAAGGACTGACGTTGCTACGATCTAATCGATAAAACATTCGTCTTCCGCCGGTCTCTCCGCGGTTGCGATCAATAAGGAAGTATGATCGACGCACGCGCGTTTCGTCCCCGCAATCCAAAATTTGGGCTCGCCAAAGTGGAGGACGCAAGTAATTCAAGCATTCCCTTATCTGTGAGCGGCGAGGTAATTATATCGTACACTTGGGAGGAACTGTTTTCAAATTCTACCTATGTAACGGTCACACGAGTATTGTATCATTTGCAGAGGAGATTTATCGTTGCGCCTCTTCGTTTTCCCACACAGGAAGGGCGAGGGATACGAGTATAGGACCGATTTCGATTCCACGATTTCGATCTCACGGTTCTCCACCGAGTTGTCACGGGCGAATGGTGGAGGCGCAGCGGGCAAAGTTATTAGGCGTCGGAATGATTCTTTATCGATACCTGGGTATTACGGTAGAAACCAGTTCCTCTGCAGATGACTCACTCCCAGGCCCATCTCGATTCTCGCGCCCAGGTCATCGGCGGTTCCGCAAGAATGGGTCCTCCTCTCCTTTGCCTCCCTCGTCTCCGCCACCATTAGCATATACTTATCGAATTCATTAAAGTCGTCACGATATACCTACCCGCGGAAATATAATCAAACTACGCAGCGAGACGCGAGATGTAGTTTTTTTTCAAGAGGATGAGTTTCTCGTAATCGTCGCCTATCTGAATCATCGTCGCCGGCTTCTATTAGCTTTATCATTGTAAACACTGGTTTTACGACGCCGAAACTTAATATCGTTTTCGATTCACGGTGACCTTTATCTAAAATTCGATGTAAGTGGCGGCTAAGTAAATTTACTTGTACGCCGAGAATAGATTGTCTTGCGTGAAAGATACGATTCTTGAGCAGCTTATAACTTGGGCTTATACGATCTATCCATGTCAGCTAAAAGTTTCAGTTATCTTTTTCGCGAAATATAGAGAATTTTGGCTTACTATTAGCTTTCAAATTTTAGATATTCCCAACATTAAAATAACTTAAATCTCTACAAACGACATAAATTTGCTCATTAAGGAGCTATTAAAGAACCTTCTACCATTTTACGATAGTTAATTCATTCTTAGCTCGTAACTTAGCTTAAGTAACTTGATGCTTGTTTCTTCTAGAATTACTGAAAAATAATACACAGGTCGGGACTAAACATATACAGTATGTTAATGAGATGATAGGTGAAAAAAGCTTCTAAATATATAAACTGTTCTGGTTGTCAAGGGCGAATCATTCTGAATGAAAGCTTATAAACTGTTCACAAATTCTTCTTTCTGAAAGAATGCAAATTTCCATTACCGAAATAATGATTCTTTCGAATATTCTTACAGGAAATAGTAAATGCAATCTTTGAACATTTTTTAATAAAGCATTTTGAAACGTAAGTTTATATAAGCTTTCTCCATCTACTCGATTTTATTAGTACATTGTACAAGTTTAATCCCGACATTTATGGCCATCCTGTACATATGTATATAGTTTAGTATACATATACGCTTGTTAGAGGAAAGTTTTTAATATTTGTAATTGCATGGTAAAGTAATTACCGTTAAAAGCTCCATTTTTATACATAGTTATTACTGTTAATAATAATTATATTTATATAGGTAAAAGCTCGTATAGTCTAGCTTTTCTAGATGCGTTGCTTGTCTAGAAAACATTTGGCGGAACATGAAACCCCACGACGGGAATTTTAGATTCGGAAGATACGATGTGAATGTACGAACTTCTGCCAACTGCTGCGACATCGCTTCGTAGAAATCGAGGCACGCAATTAGACACGTTCATAGATCTGCAAAGTTTAATGTTCAACGAAATCTCAGTTCGCTCGCCGGCGAATTATTCGAGGAGTTTGCGATACAGGCGTCTCACGCACGGCCAATCGAGATCGCACGCGGACAATGGTGTATTCTCGAAAATCCGTGATGTATGTGTGCGTGTGCGTGTGCGCGTGTGTGTGTGTGTGTGTGTAGCACATTGCTGTCCGATTTCATACAAACGTTGCACTGTGCGCTTCGAAACTCGCCGCGCGCTTCGTATCGAGCCACAACAGCTGGTCTCGCTTTTACAGAGAACGAGATAGCTTTGATTAAACAAACCGCGCCCCAAGGATTCCGCGGATGCGGTTAATGCGGCACTTGTGGTTTATCCTCGCGATCAAATGAGATCAATCGTTAAGGAATTGCTGAATACCTGAATCGGCTGACAAATCGTTTGAATATTTTCTCGCTCGATTTTCGTGGAAATCCGATGAATGGAAGAGAAGAATCTTTAAAATTGAAATTACGAACCGAAATTTTACTCACAAATGATTAATAATCATATAGCATTTCGAATGACGCTTCGATGGCAACGAATGTGCCGTGAATGTTGTGTATTCTAATATCACCGCGATTAATTACTACACGGGGGGGGGGGGGGGGAAAAAAAAAAAATATTTATCGAGTCGATATGTAGCTTATCGAGAAACAATTGTAACGAATAGCCGATAAAATGAAATAACGAGCAGTAGGTATGCGTTCGTGCCGCGCGTACCGAGTGTATCTTTGTAATAAATACACGCCCCATACTAATTCGTGCAAAGTGCATAAAAGCGGCCGCGGCTATACCGATCGTTACCATCGTAACGCGAGGTCGTTAGACTCAATATCCTCAGCACACTTGCTTGTGGCGTAATCATTCGAAAAATGGCCACCGTCGTTTGAGCGATGACCTCCCTCGTCGCATTCGTGACGACGCGGCGTTTAATTTCACTGATTGCCACGTGATGAAACACTCGCTCGCACGTGTGTACACGCGAGACGTATTACATATCGCGCGATGCGTATTCATCGCGTGGACTGGCTCGGGATGGAATGGAGTTGAGCCGAGCGGAGACGGCGATTAATCATCAACGGTACAACTTAATTATTGCCCGTGCCCTCCTGATTAATCCGGCCGCGCGAGTTACGCTCGCACGCGCAGTTTATTCGCGTCGCAGCGCGCGAACCCTCGGACAGACATGTCAATGAATCCGCCCTAATCACGTCGACTCTTAATTAATCGAATTTCATTTTTACGGATCGGTAGACTCTCGCGAATACCGGACTCAAGTAGCCCGTATTATGGCTACCTATGTGTATACCTATCGTCAATCGGATTATTTCTCAATGTCACCGTCGTCACTGAACCGATTCTCGCGTGGGTGGATATAGATTAAGCGCGGCTTGATAATCTCAATGAGCGATCTTTCGTTAATTAGCTGCGTGTACGACGAGTTTACCAGATGATACTTATCCTACATTTGAAGTGGGTAGAAACGTGCTTCAATGAATTGTCATTTACATATTAAATAATGCTAATAATTGTATCATTGGATTTGATCGAAGATAATAATTACGATTTAATTTGATGCAATTTAAAGTGAGAATGGCTGCGTTCGGCAGAGAAAGCAGCTTTGCAACTTTCGTCCAAAGCAAAAATTCTTTAATGTCACTGCTTTATACATTTATAGATTCAGTGAGGAACTGATGGTAAGCTCAATTATATTATAATATATTTAAGTATTTTACAATTATCAAGTTGCTTTCTCTGCTGAACTCAGTCAGCAGAGAAGTTAACAAAATTACATTTTTTAAGAGTTAAACTTTGCAACCATCATTTTAACTTTTTCTTAACTTGGTGCGTTCTTTAGGAATGATACGAATATCCTTAAGCAATTGGCTGGCAAGGTTAGTAAAGACTAATGTCCTTTTTTAAAAATAAAACATTGTGTTTTTTCTTAAATATGCTTTTAATGCTTCAAATATGCTTTGAACAGTACTAAGAAAAGAAAAAGTAAAACATATTAAAAGCACGAATTAAGCAAATTCTTTAAGACATGTTTTTTATCAACCCTGCTGGCTGGCAATATTGCATTTGCCGGTGAATTCAAAGTTTTCGCAACAACGCATGATTTACGAGTTGTAATTCTGATTATCTTAATAGTTGGAGACTTTGCCGAAAGAAGATTGGTTTCCACAGATGCCGAGGCCAGCACCTTGCGAGTACTCCACGAAGATTGGTTCCCAGATATTTCCTCGTGATATAGTAGTACGAAGCTGCGAAGAGAAGCTCTCCTGACAATCTCCTCCCGCATCCGCTCGCGTCGCCGCCACAGGCGGCCGCTATTATTTCGCCACTTAACAGAAGTGGCGCGTACGTTGTACGAGAAGAGTAACTGATTCGCACCTGCGGGGGCAGACGGAGGAGGGGGGGGGGAGGGAGAGACGAAGATGCTGTCGAGAGCGTGGGTCGTGTAGCCGATCAGTAATAACGAATAAAGCCCACGCGAATCGCCGAGTCGCGGAGCATATTGCAGGAGTGATCCTTTTCGAGAGAGACACCCGAGTTTCTCACCCACGGATATTTCGCGGACGTTCCTCCGCGAATATTCCTTCGTGACGGCGCTATTTTGACTCTCGGTGCGGCCAACCGTTTATTCGCGCATATGCGAATAAATACGAATGCAGATGCGTCCGTAATTCGTTCCTACTGCGATATAATATACAAAGTTTACATCGAAGCGGAAGAGACGCTTCGTCTTTGAAGAGCTCGTAGAGAGTTTATCGTTTCTACCGTGCGAGATATCGTAACTTGGTGACCCTAGGGAAATCGGTGAAGTCCCGTTATTGCACTGTCCCAGTCGGAAGACACAGTGGCAGGTAGTTTACACGTTCGATAAGTGACGGCGACGTCGAGTCAGACGACGCGGGGAAATTTCTCACGTGCCAATGGCACCTCTCGAGTTTGCTCGCCGACGACGATGTGTCCTTTTCCTACACCCCTCAGGGAATAGACTGTACGGCGCGGCGCCCGATTCCGCTCAGCACCGGTGCGAACTTCGACGTCGTCTTTCGCCTTCACGATATGCGAGGAGATGAATTAACAGTCACGCTCGCAATTTTAGCGTATAGCGGATTTAATTTAAGACTTTAGACAGTTTTCGTACGTGACGTGAATGAAATTTCGCCGGAAGCGATGTTGACTGAGCTCAGTGTTCGTTCTCTCTCTCTCTCTCTCTCTTTGAAGCCTTTTCGTTTCTATTTATGAGATCATCAAGTAACGATACCTACCACGCCCCGCGCAGAGTAAATCGATGCTTCCCGGCGGCCTTTAATCGGCGTATAAAATTTTATTCCTTCGTAAACTAGATCTTCGTTATCGTCCTGTCGCTCGTGGCTCGTGAAGTTAGATAAAAGGCAACAAATACGGCAGATTACGGAAAATATCCGGATTCTTACGATGCACCATGCACTCTGTATCAACGGTGCCGTGCGGCGGTTTCTTGAGAGAAATATCTCCAGAGTTCTTGTTCCGCAGAAATGGTTACTGAGATAAGGCGGCACGTTCGTGTAACATGCGGCCAACGGTGAATAAGCGTACTCAGGTAAATGGTTGGTTATGTTTGCAATTTATTATCTCGCGGAGAGATAGATGTCCCTAACGCATCTGGGCACAATATCGCGTTAAATCGCAAGCAGCGAGTCGTCGCTGTACCTGTCACAATGGCCAGCTAGGAGGCAACGTTTGCGTTACGTATTGTCCATTGAATCTTTTTCTTTCTTGTCATACATACACGATCCTTATGATTTATATCGCAAACATTTAGCGGAGTCAAAGAGGTGCACGCGTGGGATATTACGCAAGGAATTCGACACGGCTGACCTTTTTCGTATATTTACAATGGAATATGGTAGTAAAGGAACTGCTAAGGAAAAAAAAGCTAGTCGCGAAATTACGGTTAAAAAACCTAATTGTTATGCTGACCTTTAAATTTTAATGTTAATGAAGCATAATGATTTTATTTTTATTTTTATACATCGATTAAAAAAAAAAAAGAAATTTCAAGTTTGTAAGAAGCCCCAAGTTTATCTGCGAACTAAAAACATCATTATCATAAACGTGATAAAAGAAACGATATTTTCGTATATTTTTTCGCATCTCCATCTTTCCTTCTTCGTATATCGGATATCTTTTTTATTTAAAATTTATTTCATCGCGCGCGTGTATTATTATACTTCTTCTTCGACGCAAATTATGCAAATCTATGATCGGCTATTAAAGATATACAAGACGGCCGAATATTCAGATATCGAACAACGCTACAATACTTGTACGTCGAAGATAAATCAGAAATCGCCGTCATCGATGTGCCTACGCGCCGCGACGCGACGCGACGCGACGCGACGCGACGCGACGCGGCGTGGACTTACTTAGTACCTAACGTTTTTGGATTTTGCACATTTCCCGATGCCTACGCGGTTCGCCTTTCATTTCTCACGGTTGCGGCACCGATGTCCGGCCCAGAATCAAAAGCCGAAGAGAGGACAAGGAAAAAAGAAATCTCGCGCGGGAGAGTCCATTGACAGCGATTTACCCACGCGATCGCCCTCGCGCGCGTGTCTCTCTCTCTGTGCAGGTGCGTGCAGATGCGACGCCGTTTGCATTCGTGTATATCCGTGCCATGGATATACGCGAGACGCCCACACTGCTTGCTTGGCCTGGCCGCTTGGCGCGTATTTATGCGGGGAACGAACGAGTGATTTTTCAGCGTGTTCGAGCCATGAATGGGCGCCTCGTCGTGTTGGTTTTACAGACACGAGTACTCGCGAACTCCCCTGAGTTCAGACATTCCTCTCCTTTCCGTCATTGATTTTGCGAACGCTTGGCGCCATCGCCAAGATCCGTAATTGCCGCCGGAAGATAAAAAGGGTACGAAGATTCTTGATGGCCATGTGAATACGTTTCGGGAATATGTTATTTCTGCTTGGCCTTCTAAGGTCTGCTTTTTCATCTTTTGGTAGTTTAAATTTAGTTTGACTTTAACTTGATGATAATATAAATATTTTATAAATATTTATAATATATGATGAGAAATTGTTATATGAGAACGCCAATAATCGGTCAAAATTAAGTGTTATGAATACAATATATATTCTTAATTTTAAATTTAATTATCTCGGATGTGATTGTGCGTTGAAACGTTCGGACATTAATCACAATTGATCTGAGACGCTAATAATATAAATATGATATCATAAATATTTTATTTTTCTAGCTACGATCATTAAACTGTATTTCTTTAATTGTATGGGTTACCCTAATAGTTACTCATTACACAATCATCAATTTAGTGATTGAAAGTACCTAACTAGAAAAATACAATGTTTACATTATTATCCGTGCCAAAGATTTCTACTTTCACATATTTATTTGTTTTGTTACTCGATATACTGTAAAAAAAGTAATGTGTTTTATTCTTGTTCTCACGTTTTAAACACTTAAAGATTTAGTTTTAGTTTCAAACTTTTTCAATAGACAAAAGACTATGCGTTTTAAATCCAAACACGTAGTTTTGTTTGTTGAAAAAGTTTAAAGCTAAAATACCTTTAAGTGTTTAAAAAATGGGGACGAGAATAAAACATTTTAATATATTAAAGTTAAACACTCCTTTTTTCAGTGTAATCTATTCTATTAGAACAAAATTGTTTCATTGCGTTCGGAGTGCTCGCTGTCAACATTATTGTCATTTTAATTTACTTTATCGTTCAGACAAGAATAGAATAATGCAATAGCGCTAATAGCATTCTCTTCGAGTCTACGGCTCTCATCATGATATACTACAATTTCTGATAGATTTGTGTCTTGTTCGTCCTGTATAAAAAATGTTGACTGGGATTTGTAACGCGCATAGCTGATATTTAAATTGGGTTATCCGGACAATTATACATATTTCAATCGGTTCGTCTAAACGATTTTGCGATGCCATTCAATCCCAGAGAAACCAATTTCAAACCGGTAGCCCATACTGGTCTAAATTGTGGATAGGAGCGATGTTTTCAATCGAAAAATTGATTACACCGGCGACCGCGACTTGACGTATACAAGCAAAGACAGAAGCGGCAAAAGACATACGTCACATTTTTGTGAGTGATCTTTCTAGGGTTGGCAAACACACTCGGGTTACTTTGAGAGCTCTCAGGTTGATTACGGGGACGACTCTACAACTCGTCGTGAAACGCTTTCTCGCTTTATTGCGGCAACGTATGTCCGTTGAGTTGCCACGATTCGATAAATTTATCCCTCGTCGATTCCGGGACTCTTCGCTTCAGTGAAAACGATTACGAGCGAGAGATAATATTTTCTTTTGCACCGGTACGGCCGTTAATTCTCAAATTGAGAGAGAAAGATTAAGAAAAAGAACGGAAGAAAGGCAATGGCATCGGCGCGATGGGGCGCAAACCGCATTAATGTCTCGTCATTACGTTACCTCGGGCGAGTTAATAATTCCGCAATCACCAAAGAGAGACGCCGGTGGTTATCGCGAGCCGGACAAATTACCTGTGTCATTTATCCAGGCCCAGAGGTTTTCGGGCCACGGCATTCGGTAAACAGGTCCCCCGCGCGCGACATGTAATTTTCCCAGATCATAATAACTACCCCCTAACGAGAGGATAATTTCGAAATGGCTCGTCCGTCACGTCTCCCTTTCTCTCAGTTGCCATAATTTGACGTCTCGCGCGCATTGTTTTCCTCTCGCCCACGGAACGAATAAATAAATATTTACCAGCGACCAGACTCATTAGGAGACGCTACCGATGACGGAGATCTACATTGAAAAGGAGATGTACGTCCCATGGAGATCTGCATCTCGGTTGTGAATTTTCAATGCGACGCCAACCTCATCGAGTACGAGACCGTTTCTTTTCATTGTCTTCCGAAGCTTACGGACGTTTTTATATTTTATTGCTTCGTCCATGAAATCTATCTTCTTTCATTTCACCGCTCGTCGTTTGTGAAATTCGTCTTTGTGCCTTGGAAGATTTCTGACTCCGACGAAGCACTAGCTATTAACGAAGTATCTCGATGAAAAGGTTTTTTTCTCCGTCGGTCGAACGTAGGTGGAAGCTGAAGGAGTCAGGAGAAACGCATCCATCACTCCGACTTGTCGCATCTCTGGATGTACGGTTGACAAATGATTTGACATAAGCGTACAATAGCGTAAATGGCGTTTGAGATGTTTCTGACGAAGACCATGAATTTCTAGCTGCATGATTTAAAGTTCAAGTACATTTGATCTCTGACTTTGTCAGACACGAGAAGACATGTTTTTTTGCGCTTATCATTGTCATTGTCGTAAACAAATGTATTCATTCCCGCGGATCTTTGCATAAAAAATCTGAGAACTCATCGACGATAATAATACTGATTTCTTTATGTGCTTAGCAGCAGTTTCGAATAGTCGGAATTGCCCCGAGGACAGACT
Source organism: Acromyrmex echinatior (assembly GCF_000204515.1). The sequence goes on along the minus strand of NW_011627254.1, from coordinate 358,213 downwards.
TCGCGAGCATCAGCGCTGCAGCTTCGCGGAATCAGCATTTCCCGCGTGGTACGGCACGTCAAAAGCAGCGCTAAAAGTTATGTCGATTGGCCGCACGCCAACCGACGGTTTCGCGCTGGCCGATATCCCCCGATAAGATCAGCGAAATTGCGCGGCGACGTCGAAACCGGGTACAATATTCATGCTGTACTGTGGGATGACTGCACTACCGGATGACAATCAATTACGATCCCGAGTAATAGTCATCCCGAGCCACTACCGCGCAACCAGCGCAACATACTCGAAATATTTATCGACGTAATTAAAATCGGCAATGAGTATTTAACAGTCACTAAAGTGTTCTGGCGTATAAATAAGTCGCAAATTAACATTTTACGACACATTCCATCGATTATTTATGCTCATGTTGCACTATCTATTGGAGATTGGGCATTGCGAATTAAAGATTAGAATTTGACCAATTAGATAATTTTAATTTTAATCTATTTTGTTTTAATTGGTTGAATTCTAATCCTCAATTTGCAATCGTCAGCCTCTAATGCGTAATGTAATATTAGGCTTTAGGAATGTGTGATCACCGAATTGATTCGTTAAAAATTGTGTTTTCTTTTTTTAAATAAAAAGTTAATTTTGAAATAGCTGTCTTTGAAAAAAAAAAAGAAATTCCTCATAAAGAGATCGATTTAATCCCTTTAGACCTTGTGTACAATAAATTTGAAAACATTTCCGTTGAAATTATTTAATCGACATCATCTGAGATCAGATGTACGGAATAATGCTAAAAAAATAATCAATATTTTGAAAAAAATTATTTTGTATAAATTACTTGTTAAAGTGTGCATTAAAAGTAATATATAAAATAATTATATACAATAATATTGTATATCAAATAATTTATAAAATTAAAATAATGAGAATAGAGCTACAAGCCAAGCAGTCTTGATGCTATATTATTAAAAAACGAATAGTTTATTAAAACATACATTTTTTCGATCTCAATCGGATTATTCTCAACGTTAAAACGATAATGCAATTTAAGTTTCAAACAGAAATAACTAATCATCTCTAAATGATAAAAATATATAACGTTATTATACGAACAAAAAATTATAAAAACTTAACTAAATCCATCGCTTTAATTGTGAAATACGCTCCAGATACTGTAAGACAATCGTTGACGACTACAAAGACGATTTAATAATGTATCTGAAGCGTATTTCACAATCAAAGCGATGGATTTAATCAATATGTTTTTATAATTTTTTGTTCGTATAATTACGTTATATGTTTTTATAATTTAGAGAATGATTTATTAGAATATATAATTTATTAGAATGATTAATGAATTTCGTTTGAAATTTAAATTGCGTTATTTAACATTGAGAATGACCCGATTGGAGTTAAAACGTATGTTTTAATAAACTATTTGTTTTTTAATAATATAGCATCAAGATCTTGCTTGACTCGTAACCCCATTCTCATTATTTTAATTTTATCAAAGTGTCTTTGAACTAAATGAAAAATAATTTTTTAACGCGATTCCAATAAAATCAGGTAAGAGTTAAAATAGCCCCTTTTAGTCATAAAAATTATTTTTTCAAAATAAATCGATTAAAAATTCGTTATTATCATTTCGAAAGATCGATCTTTTGGAGATCGGATCCTTACAAGAATTGCAGATGCGAAATTCCTCTGGGTGAGGAATTTCGCATCTGCAATTCTTTCTGCGATTCCTTTTGCTTCCTTTGCCGCTTGCAAAATCCAACGTCGCTGCGCCGCGCCTGTATTGTACGACTCGTTCCTATTCGTGCTCTTAATAGGAGCGCGTCCCGCAAAGGTAAGGCTTCTCCTCGAGAACTCGCCACGGCCAGTTTTCATGCGAGTCGAAGAAACTCGAGAAAGTGGACGCGAGATTGCATGCGAATCAAGTTTATCCGATTCCGCTGTATTTTGTTTTAGAAATCGCAAATTTCTTATTTGTACTAAACTGGCGGAAAAGTCTCGATAATAAAAAAAAAAGAAAAGGATGCTCATTAGCATCAGATTATGAATATCTTTCCTTAGGTGTCTATGAGCATTAATATTAAATTACTTTAATTTGTGATATTACTATTCTAGTTCTGCTAGGACTGCGTTTCAAGACTGAAAGTTAAATTCGACGCGTAGTTTATAGGATTTGATACATAAATTCATACTAAATTATTTAATCTTGACCGTTTAAGGTTTTCATTTCTTAGTTGTTGTGTATTCACATTATAGTCTTAAAAGATACTTTGTTTTAACATTGTTAGAAAAGTAAAAATTTATATCGAGCTGAACATTATTTTTTTCTATTTTTTGTTCTATTTACAATAAAATCAAAACAGCTGTGTTCAGCAGAAAAAGAAGCTTTGCAATTGTTGTAAAATTTTTGAATGGTGATTGGTTTGCATTTAGATCCATTGAGAAACTAAGGGCAAGATCAATCATATCAAAGAATTTTATAACAGTTGAAGAGCTGCTCTTTCTGCTGAACGCAGCTATTGTCGTCGATAAATTGTATAATTAGTAGATATAAGAAGCAGCATTAGGAACATATTTATGTATTACGAAATTTACCTTTGACGTTAAACAGCCGTTGCCGAGCTTCGAGATTGGGCTGCGTCACAGCGATTAGAATCTGGAGCATGAATAGACACCGCATGATTGGCACTGAATCGAACATGTTTCTTGCTAACGAAATGCGATCTCCTTGATGTCTGCCGATGTTCTCCTTTATTCTGGAACACACACGTCGTGTAACCGCAACATGAGTTTCTCGTTAAATCCTCTCATCACACAGCAATTGGGTCATTTCCGCGATTTAAGATTACGAATTAAAGCTTTGTGTTGAGCTCGAAGAATGTTCCGCCAACGGCAAAGCATAGAAAGATAATTTATGAAAAGTACTTGATTAAACTCTCTTTGACCGTGACATGGGGGAAAAAATTCTAAAGGTTGAAACGAGAATTCACTCTCTCTCTCTCTCTCTCTCTCTCTCTCTCTCTCTCTCTCTCTCTCTCTCTCTCTCTCTCTCTCTCTCTCTCTCTCTCTCTCTCTCTCTCTCTCTCTCTCTCTCTCTCTCTCTCTACGAGAATGAAAAGGGTAAAATATTTTCATCTCCGTCCTTTTCTCTGGATAAAAAGTTCCTCCAATGAGAGAATGGGATAGAAAATCAGTTTCGTCCTATATTTTCTACGTGCCAAGCTCATGCTCGGATATAACGTACCTCATACGATTTTCTCGTGCACGCCGAGCTGTCTCAGGGCCGTTCATGGCGACGCTCCCTAGTTTCGATAATTGGAATTCGTTCAACCATACCGTGCCGATGATCGAGCTCGACAAGCTACTGGATTCTTCTATCCGAGCTAAAGGTAAAACTCGTCTCGGAATATGACTCTTATGTGTTTCGCTGACAATAGAATCATAGCTCGCGGCGTCTCTCGGTAAGGCAAGTTGAACAATAATGCTGTCGATGAGATTTTTTTCAGAAATTTAGAATTACGCTAAATCGTGATCTCGACCGCATGCGAAGAATGTCATTTACATCGTGCATTGCAGATTTGTCTCTGAACGATCTATCGAATGTAATAATTAACACTCCTGTTCACTCATCGCTACTATCTGATATTGTGTACGTTAGAAGCGAGAAAACACAACAAAGATTCTTGCAAATTAAATTTGTATAAAAATATTTTCCATTTGAAGCACACAACATTTGTAGTCGATAGAACACACCCATAGACTGTATCGAAAACTATCTTGTTGTTTTGAGAAGAACTTAAATCATATTTATTTCTTTGTATTATATTATAATTATATTTATTCATTTATATTTATATTATTAATTTGACAATTTATCACAGCTGTGAATATTGTTTATTTCGTCTTTGATATTCATAATTTATTTCAAACTATACGATTATTTATGAATTATTTATAATAACGAAATAAAAGGAGAATTTCCGATATAAGTCAGTTCCATCGATTGTAGGTGTTGTTTCATTAAAATATTTCCGTATTAATATATTTTGCAAGAATTTTTATTACTTCCTCGCTTCTGACGTCATAATATGAGATAGTAGTGATGAATGAATGGAAGTTTTGACGTCAGTATATTTTAATTTTTAATCGACATTGTTCGTACGAATAGGTACGACGTGTCGAGGGAAATTTCGTGACAAGAATAGTTTATATGTATATAATAGTTTTTTGATAACTAGATAATTAATATCAACTCGAGGCCTCGTAATATATTCTCGGCAAAGTACACGAATATCGCATAAGCTGCACGTCGGCTTAATCCGCACGAGTAGCTTGTGTTCTTCTCAAGTACTTCCACATAGAAACCAGATTCAATGCTTTATGAAAGCGCAAGAGAGGTTCGTAGCCGGGATGATGAGTTGGGTGGGAGAAAGTCAAAACGGGTTCATTAATACGACGCGGAATTGGTAATTAGCTTCGCATGTATCTATCAACCAGAACGCAAATAAGTTTTGCGCGTACGAGCGAGAAAATTGACGGGATTGTCGATGAATATTAATCCATATTGAATGGAATGAGAAAATATCAAAGTATATTTTAATAATTGAACCATTGAAAGAACTAGCGATAAAAGTTATATCCATTTTGAGAAACGAGAGAATATTCATGAATGTGTACTTAACTTAAATTCCAACTTTTTTTATACATAATACTCTCTACGGTGCTCTATAGAATGTAAAAAAGAATGTTAAGTTTTATATTATTTTAAAATTAATACGAGCGTAACGAATTAATTGTAACATCGTCGGCTGTAGAAACGCAAGTGCAGCGTTACGATAATAAATTGATATGACGCTTTCTAGATAGTACTACAATTTATGTTTCGAAATTTCGGGCGCATGGCATTTAAAGTATTAATTGACGTTGTTTCGCTGTATTCGTCATATTCTCTATTTTTGAAATAAGCGCAAACGTTTGCTACGCGCATATTACAAGCATTCGCGTAGTCGTATACTCGACTCGATTGTATGCCGTGTCAGTAACAGACGTAACCACTTACGGTACAACCGCGGAATATTAATAAGCGGGGCGTAGGTTTTAAAGCGTCTCTCGCGTCATCTCGATTGAGTTATCGCACCTGTAATACGCATAGGATGAGGACACCGGTGTAGATTAATGGCACGAGTGTCATTAGAGGACGGTGCGTGAATCTATGATGAATAAACGCGCATTCCGTGCGCGGTCCTTACACATGTCTTTAATTGATGTTCAGCTGGAAGATTCAGCATCGCTGTATCTTGAATAAATATTTATTTCCTCGTAGGAAAGAGGAAAACTCAACTAAGAAAATAGACGAGGGTACCTCTCGTGAGAGGTATCTCGTTTCAGTGGCTGTGTTGAAACACATATAGGTAATCGCAAGTGAAGATACCGAAGCTCGGGAAAAGGTGCGAGAAAGCGAATAAATAAATTCTGAAGTTGCTCGAGTGAGATTAATTCCTACAGGCGTATCGACGTTTACAACCATCAAAATTTTAAACAGTTGACATAATTAATGTGGCAACTAACTCAATGAGCGACTTTGAATTATACGAAGCCGAATGATCTCACGATTATTACATGAGTTCATGTAAATGATCTTTTTTATTTTTTTTTTTTTAACATGAAACGTTTTCCACCGTGCTGCGAAAAATGCCGCCGACTACGAGATCCATTAATCTTACGTTTTTCAAGTGCTTTACGCTTGTCGGTTCTCGAATTACATGCGTTTGCATTAACCACGCTCTCATTTATAATAATAAAGAAAGCTTAATTGATATCGATGAGCCGAAAATTCTGTTAAACAAAATTGTCGCTACCGTGAACAATATTGAAATCGTCATAATGCTACTCATTGTCATAATCTGATCATTGAAGAAAAATCTTTCTTGCTTTCAAATACTATCATATTGAATAATTACGCCTATGTATTCCGATGTTATCAAGTTATTAAATCCATAATACATTTTTGCAAATCTCAAGCGTACAACTCGGACAATAAATTAAGCGGCCACATAATAAATTTCGATCCCTGCGATAACTATCGCGTACGGTTCGCGATATTTTACTCATATTTTACAGAATAAGAATGCGCGGAGATATTTACGTGCGTGTAACACTGCGATCCAGCAGTTTCGCGCGAATGCGCGATTTATGCCATTAAAATTTTCTAACAATAACTATCAACATAAACGGATTACCAATGAATGTTTCGTCGGTATGTAAAATATTTAAATATGACTTACTCGGCTTGCTCGGACATAAAAATGAAGCTGCGCTGGTAAAAGGATACGTATGTATCCTTTTACCAGCGGAATATTCTTTTGTTCGTCGAGTAATGGATCGCAAATAGTATAAAAAATGATATTTCTTTCAAATTAATTACGTACATTCATTTGATTTCACGGGCATTATATGAGCTTTCACGACATCATATGTTTCATATAAAAAAAGAAGATCATGTCTTGAAAATTGCAAAAATATTAATGGGTTATTGGAGTATTAGAGACGCTTTTTAATATGCGAGATAATAGCTATTCATTGTATTCTTTACAATAATGGAATAATCTGAGAGCAGAACATTGTATACATATATTTAATTTTCAAAACACAGCGATTTAAAAAAGAAAAATTTTTTATTATGTTAAATAATGAAAATTCATTTAAAAATTTTTTACCGAATGTAATCTCGTATTCTCTACAATGTGAAATTATGAAAATATTTTCATGTTGGTCTATTTATAAAATAGAATTGTTCTATATAAACTGCAAATATGCTCGAATAATACACGGTATAATTGTAGCGTGAAAGTGTGCGCGTGACTCTTAATTAAGGGCACGACAATCGAGATAAAAATGTAGGAAAAGTTCATGGTACCGTAACTTCACATTAGCTTATTTAAACGAGATGCTAGAAGTTTTTATATATAGTAATGTCTTTTGCGTAGGTAGAGTAATTAAATAAAATGAAATAATTACTAGATTTATTCGCTGCATTTTTCAACGTTATGAGTTATTCTCTTTATTTATGCAAAGGATGTGATTTAATTCCTTTATTCATTATATTTTTATTCATATTTTTATTCATAATACAACAACGATAAAAATATTTTCTAAATCATTATTATCATTTTGGAATTCAGTATATAAAGTATATAAAGTGAATTTTTTGTTAAACGTTCACATAAAATTAACCGTAGCGTATTTCGTAATTTTACTAAATAAATAACTTTCATATAATATTTATAGAAATTTTTTTAATAGAAAATCCGCCACGAACAAATTACTCATGAATGTAAAAATGTAAATGTAAAAATTATTAAATAAAATCATTAAATTTTTTGATCCGGTCTTTTTATCCACAAGTAATTTCTAAATAATTTTTTACGGTTTAAAGCTATGAAGTTTAAACAAAAATTATGAAACACGCTTGGTGCTAACGATAATTTAAGCATCAACGAGTCGTCCTCGTGCTGATCGTGAGAAGCGATGGTACCTGTCCGTGTATAACCCTCTCCTTAACGATTTAATAATTACGTGGCTCTCTTCGGAGAGTCGAAACAAGTCTCTCATTAACTGCAGCGTAATTTGTTGACTTTCGATTTGATATGCAACTCCTCGAACGCTCTGACGTACCGCGCCGCCATTGGGTTATCATTATCATGATACGTGTAACAACATAATGACGTAAGAGTGAGTCCATTTTTCTGCATCCGGCAGTTTGTGAGAAAGGTATACGACGCGCAAATAGCGGGTTTTCATTCGGCAAATATTGCTGACCCATTTCGATTAATTAATACGCGTTCTCTGTGTCGGTTGGAAGATTGAGAATTATGTATGCGCACGGTAAATTGGATCACGGGTGGCTACAAGGATTTAAAATCACGGGATCAGTTTATTTAAGAGCAATAGGGCAATTTTCAGAATGATCGTTACATGAAAATGTTTATTGATTTACAATAATCACTGATTCATGATCGTTTTTATATCAATGTTGTTTAATTTTATAATCTTTAAGTAGGTTACTCAGAGTTTCTTCCAAATTTTATTCGGGAAAAGGAAAATAAAATATTGCCCAGAAGTAAAATTGTTTATACCTTCCTCTATAAATAATACATATTTAATTCTCAATATATGCTATTAACAAACTATAAAGATAAAATTTTTTTCATTTGGGGTATTTTAAACATTATTCTCACCTATCTACTTAAAGGCTAATTTCGATTCAACTTTATCTTTTGCTAGTTTTAAGAATTAGAAAAAGATGAAAAGTAAGTTGAATCGATATCAAAGTTAATCTATATTGATAGAAACGGACATCATTCAAAACTTATCCACTATTTATGAATGTTTCAAACCAATCATTATTACTAAATGACGAGTAAATGAGAGTAATACGCAGTAATTCATGCGTTATATTTAGACGTATTTCAAAAACCTTACATAAAGACCGAACGTTTCAGCTCCATTCGAGCTATTTGCATTGATGTTTCATTTTGAACGTTGCTGGATGCTTTCCATTTAATGACACAAGCATCAGTCTATTTTTCTTTGCGTTTAGTGAGTAATAACTTGTGCCATCAAATGGGAAAGCATCTATTAGGTACGATTTGTAGCTACAATTGATTGAAAATCTGTGATTATCCGATGCGCGGGCGTATCGATTGAATACACGGCGTTCGCCTCATTAAGCGAGTGTGTCAATATAAAATCGCAGATGATCCATGACGCGTGATACGTTTTCCTTTGGCGCTTTCTGTCACGTAGAAAAAAACAAGTCGAACGACTTTGCGAATAACCGCCGTCGATACGAATCGAGGTATCGTCGTTGTTCGCGGAAAATAATTAATCGGATGAAAAATGGAAGTTAATTGAAAGACGTAAGGTGTATTAGTCAGATGAAATTGTAATATATGGAAATCGTTTGCCCGGCAGCCTTTTCGATAGAACCTTAATTATTGATGATTTTTCTAATGATATTTGTGCATGTCGTTTTCTGTGTGAAGCACAATTACGGGAACGTTACGTTGTCCAGTCAATAAAACGTTTCATCAGTTACGAAGTAACGATCAGTAACTCGGATGGATTGCATGCACAATAGCATCGTTATGTTTTATGCACGTTTCGTATGAAAAGCTGAAAATGCTCATCGTAAATAAATCAATATTTGCCGTACGTATCGTAAATAAATCAGCATTTGAACGTTTTATTCGAAGCATCATTTAATGGACGGCCTGTCGCCCGCGAAATGTAATTCACGCCGTGGATTTCCCCGACTCCGGGAAATTCGCAGCCGCTTATTACGAGCGGACTGGCCGCGGTTTAAGACTGACGTCGTTTACGTAATCCCGCGCCGAGAGATTTATGGACGGCGTTATTTTTTCGCGCGGTACTTCGGCGCGCCGCGGATGAAATCCATGGCACGGCTCGGAGGACCATACCGTCCGCCGACTACCGGCGCCGCGCAATTTTTATCCTCTCGTCTGACGCGAGATAAACGAGGCCGTTGACGGCACCGAGATTTTTCCGCGCAGCGAATCAGCCACGTAAAAAGCGGGCTCGGAACCTGTTAGCTTCCGAGCGAATCTGCTCAATCATCCGCGTCGTGGTTAACCGTTACCGAACCTTTTAGTCGCGTTTATCTTTAGAAGAGAGAAAGAGGAAGAATCGATTTTCGCGATACTCTCTGTTCGTTGGCACTGTGTACGTGCAACAATGCGACATGTTAATTTTTCATTTAGAACCGTCACAAATCACCGCACTACATCTCGATCAATTCGCGGTTTTAATAACAGAAAAATATTGAAGAGAGAAAGAGAGAGAGAGGGAGGTAAATATACAATAGTATATCTGTTCTTTTTTCATATCCTAGATGGAAAGAAAAGGAAGAAAGATGAACCATGCAAAAAGTTTAATCCTAGAGTATGGAAAAAGAACAGGCCTCATGTCTCGAGAGCAAAGAATGTACGTTCTTCTCTTTATGACTCTCTCTTTAAATCTCTCTGTAAAATTCAGAGAGCGTATAAAATGTATCGCATAAAGAAAACAGCATGGGAGTGTTTTAACTAGAATCAAAGACGTCGGTCTGACCTGATCTGATACCTCTATCGGCAGCTCATATTTCTGCGCTGACGATCCGCGACAAACGCGTTCTGGATGTGACACGAGTCGCGGTGATAAACTTAGGGATTCCGCACGCAAGGCGGATGCAGCGCGAGCGAGCACGTGGCTGTAACCCGATGCGTCACAGCGTGTGTCTCCGAAGTCGTAAGGTCTACGATAGTTGTAATGCGTCGTTCGTCGATCGTCGTTCGTCGTTCGCGCGGGAGAGATTTACGCGTCGTAGGATTTAGGCGTTTAACCGCGTAAAGAGACGAGAAATTTCGCTGTGCTCTTCGAGGAAACCGCGATGCAAATCGTATACCTACGTACCCATGTCGCTTGCAATGACGTCGTGACAGCACGTGGCGCGCATTTCCGGAGCACCTGTACTCTCCTCCGTACTCGCACGCGCGCAGTCCGCCCGGAGCACCGGAGATCTATCTGGTCGCGCGCGCACACACTTTACGACGACACCCTTCGTTACGTCGGAATAAAACTGATAAACTGATTCTCTCCTCCGACAGACTTCTCGACTCCGTCACCTATAGGAATTCACTTTACGTCCGTAAGTAGAGACTCTTGTCGCACCGATAGAGAAGAGAAAGGAAGTCAAGTCGGGACGAGATAAGTAAAGAAACAATAAAAGTTGGTGAAGAATAGGAAGGATCGTTCCCGACGACGAGGAAGAAGACAAGGGAGCTCCTGAGAATAAGGAGGCGAGACAGAGAGGAGGGCGACGCGACGGGAGGAAAGATAGACGGATAGAACGCGGATGAAACGCCGCGCCGGTCCGCCGTGCGGAGAAGTGCGGAGAAGTGCGGAGAAGTGCGGAGAAGTCGTGGGCACGATTGCCGTCACAACACTAGTAGCCTGGTACACTCTTCTGGTGGTACATACACACGATCCGTCTCTCCCTGTCTCCCTCGCTTCCTCCTTTCTCTCTCCGTCTTCGTCTCTCGTCCGAGCTCTCTCGATTCCTTCTGCACCGTACGTGCGTTTCCTCCCGGTGCAAACGCTTCCACCGTGCAACGCTCGCGTGCACACGCGTGCACACGCGTGCACGCATACACGCGCCTTCCCGCGCGATAGTCGCGGTGTGTGCGTTGCTCTCTCGCCTCTCTCGCCTCTCTCGCCTCTCGCCACTCGCTTTTTTTCTACCTCCTCTCTCGCGTCGCCGTCGCGTAGAAGGGAACTTTACGTTCTCTCCTCCTACTCTCCTTATTCGCGTCTCGACTCTCAGCCGCCCGCGAAAGCGTGGCACACACCGCGACAGGGCGATCTACTAGGTGAGACTAGTTCCTCCACCCAGACCCGTGGACCCGTTTTCTCTCTACGCCTCTCTCTCCTTCAGTCGCCTTCCGTCCACGTCCGCCTTGCCGCCTCTCCCTCTACTTCTCTTCTAACTAATCGTTCTAGGCTCCTTCTCCGTTTCGCGATTCTTCTCTCGCGCGCCTCCGACGCAGCCGATTCTTCCGAGAGAGGATTTCATTTTACGAGCACCTACGGACCGATACATTTTTACTCCCGGATTCCTAGTCCACGGGACAGACTGCGCGATGGGAATAAGCTCATCTCTTTAGCAAGTGGGAAAAGAAAATTCCAACGGTATTGAACCAATGCCTTACGCTCTGCAGTATTTACGAGCGGTATTTCTTTTCATCGTTACTTTAATACTGAATTTCCAGTAAGCTCTCTTCAGTTCTCGAGATCAATCAATCTCAAAGTAATGACCTAAGTAATAACAGCACAATTTCCCTGTCGTATCTCCTTTTTTCATTGCTTTCTTCTTGCATCGGATGACACGCGAAAGGATGCTTCCTGGGTTTACGAGCTCTTATGACACGGTCTGCCGATCCTTTCGGATTAATTGCGCGATATACCGTTTTATCCTCTCGACGGAACCATTAAGCCGCTACAGCCGGTAATACCTTTCCCAGACGTCGACGATAAAAAAAAAAAAAGAAAAGTGCAGCAATGGAGTACACGCATCTGTAGAGGATAGAGATCTCAGTGAAATTAATTTCACCATTGGCTCACAAATCCAACTTCGCTGCAGTTTTCGGAAGAAAAATGTACGGATTAATTTTTTCTCGCAATGAAAATCGACCTAACACAGGAATTAATGGACTAGAAAGATAAGAAATGTGTAATATGGATAATCGATATCTGTAAGAAAATGGTCAACGTCTGTAAGAAGAGATTGTTTTCGTTTTCATTTCTTTTTTACGATATCGTTTGTCTAAAACTTTCAAGAGAATTACAATTCTTTTCCATATTTTTCCAATTTCATATTCTCAGAGCCTATATACATACGTATTTAATTTAGGGATCGAGATTGAAACACACAAAGAAACGGGAAGAAAACTGAAAGGGCACGAATGATATCGCGTTTATCTTACTTGACACGCGTTTCGATACTGCCGATACTTCAATATGTATGCAGAGTCGGCTATTTCTTTCTTTCTCATCGTTAGACAGTGATGTATTTATCGTTACGTCCATTCTTAATTCTTTTCAAGTTCGAACCACCATTCCCTCTTGATACTTCTGTCTCGTTCTCATCTCGTTTTCGCAGAAAGAAAGAGGGAGTGAGAGGGGGGGGGGGAGAGGAAAGAGAGAGAGAGAGAGAGATTTCACAAGCGGTCCCGAGATACTCCGGCGCTCACTTCGGTGGATTGTATCTCTCCTCATTGAGTTCGCTCGACCGAAATCGAGCCCATCGGCATCCCACGCGCAAAGGAGCTCCGGCGTGTAATGCCGAAATGGGAAGCGAGGTTGGATCGCACGTGTACAGCATTGAAGAGAGGCTGGATATCGGGATTATATACGAAAGCGATGCCAAAGAGCAATCTCCCTTGGCTAAAGAAGCCAAAACGCGCAACAAACCGTAACTCCCTTCAAAAAGATAGTTCCTTTACGCGTTACGTTAAATGGATACTGTATAGATAGACACAATTGTTGGAAACTGAAACTATCGAGAAACAAAGTTTTCAGTTTCAACACAAAGCGGATTTATACATTTCAACGGATTGAAAAACACACGTCAATTATTTAACACGTACAACGTACGATGGTATGTTTTATATCGCCGTTTGAAAGCACGTAATGATGGGGATATCTTAGGTGAGCAACCGATATAGCGATACAAGTGTACCTTGTATAAAAGAGGAAGAAGAAATAGCAAAGGTTATTGCGAAAATCTCGTTCTCGAGGATTCTTATCTTTTACTTTGAAGTCGTCTAATGTAGCCATAATGCACCGATGAATGGAAAGTACTTTTACTCTTTTAACGGCGCTTTTATACACGCTTGCCACGATTACGATTGGTATCAATTTGTGTGCACAGATACCGCATTATCGACTCTTGCCGCGCCGCTTGATCTGCCCAGCAGCCGACGGCTACAGCCGAAGGTCGTATCGATTCTAAAATCCACGAATGATACGATCGGCCTACGCGAGCGCGAGTTCGTAGGATGTGCGAGAATAGTTACCAAACTGCCTACTTGTTATCAAGAAAGTCATTGCTAAAGTCGTATATCTTTCGCGGATAATTAATTCTTTGCTCGAGGATCGCAAGCAGGCTCGTTATCGTCTCGGAATCGCGTCATGGATTTTCAACGATACGCCAACGCCAACGGTTCGAGATTCGATGAAATTGCGGTGACCTTAGACCGTCGCGTCAAGACAGGCGATAAATCGAAGCAGGATTGATCGATGGTGAAATATTACGCTAACGTAAAGAAAAAGAGCGAAAGAGAACGAAAGAAAAAGCTATGCGCCCCGCGTGTTATCTACAAAGTGCAAGTTGGACGATAAAACTAGTTTAGACTCTAATATAATGAATATTCGATCGTTACATCGAAATCGATCGACAATTCGCAAGCAAAGCGGTAATTCAACTCTATGGATGAGCGATAAATCCGACCGGCCGATTAGTTAGCACCGTCGCTGTGTTTGAGACTTCTACGGCGCTTATACACGGTGGCCCGATGGTATCGCGGCTTCATCGTATTATTCATGAGTTTATAGTCTCGAGAGGGCTGAGTAGTCGGAGTAGGGCGTGCTCCGCGGTACTGATTTTATTGCTCGTCGTAGGTGCTATCTCTGGCAAAGCGGCGGTGCGGCGCGGCGTCTCTCGATATCTCTCGTAAGCACCGAGAGACCGTCGAGACGTGGGACCACCCACTCTATTCGCAGCGCGGATGTCGTTTTTGCGTGCTCCAGTAAAACTCAACCCCCCACCTCCCCCCGCACCCCGAGGAGCCTCTCTGTCCTTCGTGTATGACAAACGATCGGCCGTAGCGTTGAATTAACTCTTGGCCGGACGGTGTACGTTTGATTAAGTCTACCGAAGCGTACCGAAGCCAAGATGCATTGAGTCTCCGTTCATGTGTATGACAGCCGGGATACTTGCCGATATTCCGTAATGTGTAAAGAGGCTACATGGGCGGTCGTACGATAGCATTAATTTCAATTCGATGGCTTTCGAGGAAGGTCGAAGAGGTGAGATGTCGCCATCAGCGACAGTTTTTATTACTGGCAGATTCTGGGAGGAGGTATGGTACATGCGCCTCCTTCTCATTTAAAAAAAAAATGTTTATAACAACATGTCATATATATTTTTAATGTTTCTGAAATGCTTAATACAATTTTGATATTCCAAAAACATATTTTTTTAATTTAAAAAATTCCTAGATATAAGAAACAATTATAATAGCTTCCATTATATTTTTCCTTTTTGTGTTATATTATTTTAAATAAAACGCTTTGTGAGTTAAACGTTCTTTAACGTAGTATTATTATTTAAATGATAATATTCTGCCTTTTTATATTTGGTAATTTTGAGATTCGCTGCCCGCCAATAAATTTTTGAATTTTTGAATTTTCAATCATTTTTACACTAGTTAAATCAACCTTCGCGAACAGCCTGCCGATCCTGACAGAATACTTTGAGCGATGACTGAATGAATAAACAGTACGACACTTTTTGCGCTGTATTTCCACCGTAATTGTCATCGTAATCCGACAAGCTTGCAAAAACAAACCGGCGCCAGTTCTCAGTCACGCGAATGTCATTTAAATCGTCCGCAAGAAGGATCTATTCTCCAACTCCCTTTCGGTGTTGTACTTGGCCGCGCCCCAGTGTCATATAAACAGGAATTAGGCGGGATCTCGAAAAAGGGAGCCTCGTTGAGACGCTCTAATCTCTCTCTTTTTCACTCAATGAGCCTCTTATGCAAAATCCACGAGTTACGTAAATAACGATCGTAAATAACGGTGAGACGGCTTCTCTCCTCTCATGTCCGTTTGTCGTCGGCCGTTTAACGTCGTTAATGCGGTTCACGCTTGCGAAACGAATAACTGGCCGTTGCTGACATGCTGACGTGCGTTTTCCCGGCTGATCCCGCCATCACCGGTGACCGGCGACGACGTCGCACCGCCTCGGGGCGCCTCCGTTGTGCGCACACCGTCATCCCTAGAGCCCCAGCAATTTAGCACATTCTTTTTCCCCCGGCGCTTGCAGGTAGATCCTTAATTATCCGACCGGCCAACGACCGGTTGTCATCGACAGCCAGAGTGATGAGCGCGAAAAGACCACCCGTAGCTTCCCATCCACGCCTTTCATTTGCGGATGGGTATATCCGCAGGGTTGACACAGCTAAACGTTGACGGAGGCGAGTGAAAGAAGGAGAGGGATACTACATTATATATTTACATATCGGAGCTCGCTGCATGGCTCTTAGAGTGTAAGCAATGATAAGATAGGTATATGCATATAACACATAATAACGAAAAATAGAAAATATAAAGAGACGTGGGCATAATGGTTAGAAAATGGATACAAAACCCTGACATTACGATACTTATATATAACCTTGTACAATGTAAGTCTTCTTATGGGTACATCGTATCGAGAACCCCTAATGTAAAGAATAAATTATAGATGTGGATGAGAGCTCCTAATGAGAGCTCATCGTGCTGCACTTTGGAATGAAAAAAACGATGCTGCTTTAGCGTGAGTAACGTGTTCATTTTGCAAGAGACCGTTGCATTCTACGGATCGGTTGGTCCACGAATTTTTTGCGTCCACGTTAATGGATCCTGCCGATTGTAGGGATATCAACCCGTAATTTATTCATTGTCCTCAATGGAAAGCCATAGTGATAGTTGATTGATGGCGTCGCTGATTCGAGCTGGCCAGCCGCGTTGTTTAATTTATTCATCGAACTCTCTCTCTTTGGCCTGGAAATTTATGTTATTATTATGTTTTATATGCAAAGTCATCGATTACCTATGCACCATTCTTGCCGGTTCTCGCGCAGGTAAAGAAGCGGCGTCCGTGGAAGCGTTCTGATTTACTGGTTTCAAGCTTAACGGATAACAAAGCATCGATTGTTCTTGCTTGCTTGATGCAGCCAAAAAATAAACTAAGATTAAACTATCAGACCTGTCTCGAAGGCCGATTCGGTCCATATTTGGCCGATTCGGACGTAGCCATATGCAGACTTGCCCATATACATCCATTACACGAGCTGAGAACGTATGGTCTTTATAGTATTTACTGCTTATTTTTGAAGCTATTAAGATCCCACTAATTGTTTTTTATCAAAAAATTTTAATATTTATTATAATACTGATATTTTAATTCTAAATTTTGATAATTTTTTAATTTCAAAATTATTCTTTTACGAGAAAATATAATATTACGACCACTATATTGAGATATCTATAATAATATATATATGTTCGTGTAATATTAGCTGAAATATAATAGCTACCTTTTTTCGAATATTTATATCAAATAACATTGTTTTTAATGTAAGTTTGATGATAAAAATTTTTATAGAGCAAGTGCGATTGCAAGTGTTTCACTTATATTATTATCAGTCTGTTGACGAAAGAGAAACTTTTATTCACTGTCTGAATATCCTTTGATATTGGAATAGTGGGATGTATAATAATTAATAATGTTTCTATAACTAAGTTTTTCATTTGGATGTTTGATATTATCAGTTTAATTTAATAATCTTTTACTTTTTATTTAATTAATGCATATAATAATAATGTACATAATTTGTGTATAATAATTAATAACGTGTACATACAGTTTGTTATATAGGTACAGAAAATTAATAATGTATATAGTTTGTTATTTTGTAATGATTCTAGGGAATATATTAAATAACGATTTACAAAGTTCGTTCCGTTTGTTTAATAACTTGCCAAAATGTCTACGTTTTCGAAAGACTTAGCAATTAAATAAATTTGCAAGTATTGTAATGCGATGTAAAGATTTTTGATTTTTTGAAACATCGCTGCAGGTCATGCAACATTATAGAATGCTGAGGAATTGATTTTTTACTAAATCTACGAATAGAATATTCAACGAAGAATTTATATAATTAAAGGTTACAATGTTACAATAATCATAATATATGTGGTTTGAACTATTCATAATTTCATTAGTTTGACCATTTCAACGGTTTAAATATGTATGCACACTAATCAGGTCCTATTATTATAAAGTTGATATTTTAATACAAATTTATTAGCAAAAATAGCCTAACTAGACTTATTAGCCCTTCTTTTTATTTACTTATTTTTCAAATTTTATTCTTAGGAATCTTGTCACTTTTTTAATTAAAATTCATTATCTTTTTGTTTCATGATCCACTAAAGGGACCATAAAGACGGCTCTTGACATCCTTTTTTTTATCATTGGCGTTAAACCAAATGCAACAAGTGTATGCAAAATGCCGTTATTGCAAAGCTAAGCGTAAAATTAGATGAATGCCTTTGTCGATAATGAGAATGATAATATTCACGTGCTGTAGTACGTGACTCTTAACTCTTAAACGTGGTTCACTCTTCTGTAAAATCTAAATTGTCGTATCGAATCGTTCGCACGAATTTTTAGGTTTCAATTCGTCTGTTACGCTTCTCTCCGTTTCGTTTTCCAATAACGCGGTCGTGTACGAGAGAGAGTTCGCTGAATAAGGCCTGGATGAATGACATAACGAGCATGCAGTATCGAATATCGTAATACTGTAAAATTGAGGATCGCTTTCTCAATGCCCGATCGAAAAATGACTTTGTAACGAACAAAATTTGCACGTGACTAAAAGCTTAATTTTTGTATTAGTCTTTTTCTATCTTCATCAATTCTACGTAAAAATATGCAATATGAATAATATCAGTTTGAGCATAATATTTATAAATTAAGACTCTCTTGATGAATGTGTTGTTCAGTGTTATTCATAATGATAATGAAAAATTCATTTCAATATTTGTTAGAATATATTCAATAATTTATAATTTTTTATTACTCTATATATCGTGCTGAGATTTACTTGCATATTTCGGCTGATGGGCATTTAGAGAAATCAATCAAAATCAACCAAAAAATATCTGTGTCATCATAATTTACATTGAATTATAGTATGATTCAAAAATATAGAGCGCTCTATTTTTCTGATTTATACTGATTCGTGTATATCAATTATAATATATTTTTTATTAATTTTGATTGATTTCTCTCAAATCTATTTTAATTTAAATTACAATAATCTTGATCAGTATCTTTTTTTCCTTTTCTCTCTCTGTCTCTCTCTCTCTCTTCTCTCTCTCTCTTCTTTCTTTCTTACTTTTTTTATTTTTCTCTTTCTTGCATATGGGAAACTTGTGAATTACCTTATTGTAGTTACACGATACAATCACAAAATATTTTATCACAAAATATGAAATATGTATGAATATATTAATATACATGCATGTACATGCATATTCACAACCGTGCTATTGCATTTTAATTGGGTTATTAATGTCATTAGTCAGATCGATGCGTAAATAAAGCGCTTGCATTTCCGGTCACTGTATACGCGATATAACCGGATATGCTCGCGCGAAACAACTTCGCTCCTTCGCTGTTCATCGACATCCGGCAACTTCAGGCACGTATTGAAGCTGATTTAGTACTCGCCAGTCATAATGATCACATTCCTAGTACTTCTGACGCTTTTCGTCGCGACTATTGATGGCGGCCTGCTCGAAAAATACACCAACGCGCCCGGAAACGTATATCACGGTAGGTAAGTGCATTTGCATTTCATAATCGCTGCCAATTTCTTGCCGCGGCGAAATCCGTACTAAACTGATGTTCTCGTTGGATCTCACAAAGTGACAATTATGACGAAAGATAAGCTAAGGGCTATTTAACAATCTTTCAAATTTCAAGAAGGGATCGCGCAATCGTAAAGAATTGAAAAGTTTACAAAGTGTCGTTTTATTTACAACCTCAAGTAGTACAGCAGCGCTTACAAAACGCTAAGAAACTCCTGGACGTCATCGTTACGTAATTGGTCCTTTTAAACGAACGATCCAGGTTCACCCGAGACATCCATGAGCCAGAGCTGTTGGTACCGAAGCGAGTGCTCGCAGATGGTAGCTTCAGCACGTATTCTCTACCGAATTTCTATAACCGCCGTGAGATCAGCGAGCGCGGTAAGCGATCCCTTGGGTCGGCCGATAAACTGCACCTGGTGCTACCCTTCAACCAGATCGATCACCACGTTGAGCTCAGCCCGTATCATGAATTCATCTCGCCCGACATGGTGGTGGAGACACGAGGCGCCGGTATTAGCACTAATCTCAACGAGGGCTTGAAATTCAAAAAGGTGTCTGATCGGCAGTGCCACTATCGCGGTATCGTTCGGGGCCATGCCAATTCCAGAGCGGCTCTATCTTTGTGTGACGGTGTGGTTAGTATAATATAATACAACTTTCTTGATGTTAATGAACCAAAGAAAGAATCTCGGACACGCTTCTGCCTTGTCGCAATAAATTACGCCTTTTGGGGTGTACAGATGTCCTTCGATGAAGGATTTACGAATTGCGTCTTAATTAGTTTGTATGGAAAAGAAAATTCGCTTTGTAAAATTTTAGAGTGAAATCATTTTTACGATTGAAAATTGAGCCGCTGTTTTTCAACACTGGCTCATGTTTCATTTTTTCGAGTAAGATTTCATTCCAAAGAATTTAGAGAACGTGATACTTATTACGTATCGCAGAGATACTATATTAATTAATTGTTTACACGTTCAAAGATAAATTAATTAATATGATTGCGTGAGCTAATGATTTTATTTGTCTCTTCGTGAAAATTAATTAATTCTGCCAGATTGAATGTCGATTGATGTGACGTTCGATAACGTCGGATTTTAATCTTTGCGCTTGCAATTCGCATGGCTCGTTATTAATTTTGATGAGAGAGTTGCGAGCCAGAGAGATGGAACAGAATTTCGAAGTGGCTACGAGTGTGGTTGGTACATATAATGCGTTCCATGGATTCCTTCGGGAGATTAACGTTAACGAAGCGAGAGAAGACTCGCGAGTGCAGTCGGACGAATATTGTAGAAAGGTTGTACTGGAACATTCCCTAAATCCCGTCGAAATTCGATGCGAATGTTATGTGACATTTTTCATGACGATATTCTCTCACATTTTACGTTCACCAAGCTCGACGCAATAATATTAGGTAGAATGCAGTTTGAATATTCAAAAGCTTGTGATGTGATTGCCATTTATAATAAAGCATCCTGATAGATGACGCTAAAAGTTATTTTAGTATAACATATATATTTTCAGGTCGCTAAACATCTGCACAGAGATAAATGATGCTATTTTAGCTGATCTAGATTCATATATCATGATATAATTTATGTCGCTTGCAAATTTCATCTATTTTTACTAAACTTAGAATTGCCATTTTCTCCGTCACACATTTCAGTATCTGCAATCATCGCGAAAATAGAAATAGATCGATAAACGCGTACAATCGATGACATTGCAGGGCAATGCGCATCGATTTACATGCAAATGAATTTATCAACATGCACGTTTCTAAGTGCGTAATAAAAGAGTCGATCCTGGGTGAACTACAAACGCGCAGTGAAACATAACGTGTGTCATGCAGCGGCATTTAATCGCGGTGCTATAGTGACGCAATATTCATTGACACGCTGCACTTCGACCACTTGCATATCGTCCGTTCGATCAGGTGACTTTTTCCGAAAAATAAAATGGACGATAGTAAGAATCGCGTCACAGCTGTGAGCATGCTGTCGATTACTTTCGTAAAATATACCCTTTTTATTCAACCTTTTTTATTCAGCTCGATTGTACCGGCATTAGGAAAAATTGAGTTTCTCGATTACATCGTGTACGAGCTCGATATTTGCGTTGAATACACGTTGACGCCAATAGTTGTACTCTACGGTGCGATACCCTCAATAGCCTCGAAAGTAGTTTTCTGCCGCGATTCGTTATTTTCAGCTCGTTATTTGCAAAGCGAACGATTACGTGTGCAGATAAAGTGCAAGCTACGCGAAACGGATGGAATGCCCGGTTGATTTTATTAAACGTACAGTCGCAACGCATGCCGAGAGCGTGATTATCATCTATGATTTTCCGCCGGTCACGCGAATTTGCGGCGAAATGAATCGGTGAACGACATTCGCGTCCGTAACAGGCGACCTGTTAAATACAGGGTTTCCACGTAAACGTTTCTAAGGCCTAATTTCACAACTCATAGTTAACTCTTAACCGAGGGGTTCAACTTGTCCATTATCTCTTTCCAATTTTAGAATTGGAAAGAGTTAACCGTGAGTTGTAAAACTGGGCCTAAATGGATGGAACGGCGCGAATCGATCGAAATGTCACGTGAATTGTGACGCGTTTGGCCTTTTCCAATACGATGTCTACTTAAATATCATCCAGTTTCTACATTACATTTATTTATAACATATTTATATCACACTGAAGATATCTCTCGACGTGGACGCAGCCTGGCATAAGTTGAAATGTTGAAATTAATAACCAACTAAATGGAATTCTAAACAGAATTCTACTATTCATAAATCTTAACGTTGTATAACGAGAAAAAAATGTACGTTATATTTAATTTCATACTTAATTTCATATCCAATCGTAAAACGCTGAGCGCGAGACGCTTTAACACGCGAGATCAAAATTTCGCAAAACGTAGCGACTTTACGTCAGCCAACTGATATGTCATGCGTAAAAATGAATGTCGATATTTTATTTCATATTATTATCGGTAACACCTCTCGCGCGCAGGCTGGCTACGTGCAAACTAATCACGGACGGTACTTCATCGAGCCAGTGTATCAGGCGGAACCCGAGTCCGACGGCCAACACATTCACGTGGCTTACAAACGAGATGCGCCGCACGAAAAGAAAGGGCGAACTGATACCGTATCGAAAAGACATTGCGGGACCAGCGGTTAGTACCTCCTCAAATATTTTATAATACATTCTCATCTTTGTTCCCTTCTTCTCGAAAGTAATTCTGAATGAAGTTAGGAAATTGAACGAAGCTAGGAATTACCCGGCATATCCCATCATTTATTACTTTAACATTTCACTTTAACTCGAGACGATGTAGTTCCCAGCCTGTGTCGCGGACATTTATTATATACCGTAACGCGAGAGGATTTCGCATAGTTGCGCGCAAGTGACAAATAATGGCGCGTAGTTTGTGGAAGCTCATTCTCGCTTTAACAGACAACTGGGAGTCAGCGTGGGCGGAACAGCTGGCTAAAAGGCAGATGCAGCTAATGGAAAATAATTCTCTTGACGCGAAGCACAATATCACAGTGTCAACGGGAACGCATAGTATACATCGTTACATCGAAATTGGATTAATTGCCGATCGAAGATTCCTTGATTTCCACAATAACACTGATTACGAGCAATATCTCTTGACGATTATGAACATGGTCGCTGACTTTTATCACGACAGATCCGTGGGGAATCAAATAGACGTCGTCTTAGTACGTGTGATATATTTGGAGAAAGAAAAGGAAGAGGTAAGACGCGCGCGTCATGTAATAATAAGATAAAGAAAATAAAATATATTCAATCAGGAAAAAACAAATGCAACAATTACCAACAGCAAACCATTGTTATCTTATTTATCTGAGATGAACAAAAAAATTATTTAAATTATAATTACTTAAACTTATCTAAACAAACTATTTAAACTGATATATTGTATATTATAGATTTTTAAATAATTTTAGATATTTAAACAATATATAGATGTTACAGATATTAAATAGTACAATTTTTTTGAAGTATTAGCTTCTATTAAAGGATCAAAGACAATATTTACGTACAACATTAATATTCCATTTATCGAATCTCGATATGCTCGTAGATAGATTTACTCATCAGTCCAGCTGCCGAGAATACTTTGGAGAGTTTCGCCAAATGGGCAGAGAAGATGAATCCAAAGGATGACACACATCCCAATCATTACGATATCGCGGTATTGGTTACCAGGTAATACCAGGTAATTTTCCTGGATATCGACCTAATCGTCGTACACATCGTATTGCTACTCGCATGTATCCTCAGGTATGATATTTGCTCGGAGGAAACCAATTGCGATCTAATGGGTCTGGCTCATGTCGCTGCGGCCTGCGACTCGACAAAGGCTGCTTGCATTAATGAAGACAGTGGACTTCTGCTTGGCATCGTGATTGCTCACGAAGTTGGTCACGTGTACTGTCTATGCATCTCAATCATAATTATAATAAATACGTTTGACGTGCAGTCTTTGAGGAACAATATGAATTTTATATTCTTAGGAAGCAGAAATAATGTTAAAAAAAATAAACTTTTTTTAAACGTTCTTATATCACCAATTTTTTAATAACCACTTTATGCAAGTATCAATATACTTATGCAATAGTACAATCGGAGAGGCAAAGTTTTCAATGCTTCATGTTTAAACCCTTTAAACAATGGCTATTTTGATTTATTTCGAAAATGCTATTTTATAGAATGGGTTGTTCTCATGATGAGCCCGAGATTAGCGGATGTCCGTCGAAGGATATGGATGATAGCTACTTTATTATGTCCCCTATCGTCTTTTTATATACCATCCGATGGTCGAGCTGCAGCAGGAAATTTATAACAGCTTTTCTTGAGTAAACTGAGTTGCATAAGTAATGAGGGTGGATAAATAATGGCCTTTTTTAATTGTATATGATGCAATGATGAACGACTTTAAGTAAATTTATAATACGCTTAACACGTTCTGTGAAAATATTATTTCAATTATTTGTAATTACACTTGTTTGATCAATATTATTTCTCTCTTTCAAATATTTCTATATTTATTAATAAATTATGTGTGCATTAATTATTTGACAAATTATTACCAAACTCCAGCACAATAACTATACTATAATTTATTTAATAAATTTACAGTGACATAATATAGTTTGCTTTTTACGTAAGAATTCTATTTTGTTTATTGATTTAATATTATTGGAAATATTTCTGTAAAAAACGGCCATTTTTTAAATATTTAACATTGAAATATTTAATTTTTTTAACTTAACTTATTTTCTAATAAAACTTATTTGTAAATAAGGAGCGGGCTGGGCGAATGTTTAAATGATAAGCCAAGAAATCCCCCAGAGAAACTAAAATATCCTAACATGTTGCCGGGTGCAATGTACGACGCTGCCTTTCAATGTGACATGCAGTTCCCTGGCTCGAAAGTGTGCCCACAACCTCAAGTAAAGTTTTGATAAACTTTGCGTGCGACCTTAATTGCATTTTAATGTTTTCGATTCAATTATCGTGAATCGCAAATTGCTGTTTAGTGAAATCCAATGTTGTTCTCGTTAATTGTCGATAATTCTACTATTATGTATCTACCATTCCATTTGCATTTTATCTATCACTTGCTCGTAATCGGAAATGAAATAACTTTTACGCATCACTCGTTATATTTACTCAGACAAAATATATTCGGTTACCCTGATCGCTTTGACGGAATATTTATTCTCTAAATAAATTTTGCGGAGAAATTACGTTTGCCATGTAGAAATTACATTTGCTTCTGTCGGTATCAAATTTTAGAGTCGTAATGTTTTATAAAGCCCATTCTACAATGGCGTAAGCGTAATTGTAAGTAGTTGTAGTAAGAGTTGATTAATTACGAAAGTCGAATATTCTCAAGAAGAATTATTAAACAATTACGATACGAATTTGGACTGATGAGAATAAGTCTAACCGAATAAGAGAAAGAAATTCTCGGTCTTTTCTTATTCGGTCAAAGAGCGGATCTTGGTGCGGATCTTAGTGTGATTAGTCATTTCTTATAATGACAACCACTTACTACAACGCTATTATATAGAATAGTATATAGTGCAATTATAGAATGGACTTAAACGATAGTTGTTAAACATATCGTAAGAAATCGCGTTTTCTCGCTCTATTCTTTTAGACTAATCGACTAATCTGATTAGCCTGGGATCTCTTTGCGACCGAGTGTATATTTCAGACGAGCGGCTGCGAGAATCTGTGGTGCTTGACCAACACAAGTTGCTACTCCCTGGGGTCGCCGAAGGCTGATGGTACGAAGTGCGGTGAGAACAAGGTGTGCGCAGCTTAGGTAGAACCTGTTTCTCCAACAAAATATATTCCCGGCGTGGTTTATTTAGCAACCGCTTAGCGTCGTTGTTTATGCATCCGCAGATATTACCGACGTAAATAATATGTCGCTGCGAGGTGACATCAATTATCAAACGATCGCGAACGCAAATGGCTTTCGACGCGATCGAAAGCCATTTACGAGGCGCGGCGCGATTCGCGTCCCGAAACGCCGCCGGAAACGTAGCGGAATAAAAGGGCGTTTCTCCATCTCTCTTCCTCTCTTTGCGAGCGGAGAGATTTATTAAACGACGCGCCTTCTCCTCGCCACGTCGCTTCTCGCGGATGTAGATTTCGTCGCCTTCGGCTCACTCGCGAGCGGCGGACGTAGATTTAATCGCGCCGGGGAAATAAATTGAAGTGTCAGGAAACTTCGCGCTGGAAATTGGTATTCGCGTGAAGCACGAGGCGGAGAGTAGTCCGCGAGACATATTGCATTCTTCTAACCCTGCGGGACAAAGATAATACAAAGAGCATTTGCACACGAATCTAGTGGTGCATCCACAAAAAGTGCGTGGACATGGGCACTCGGCCGGCCGCGGTGCACGGCGGATGGGGTGAATGGGGTCCCATGGGTCCCTGCAGCAGGACCTGCGGCGGTGGTCTTAAATACTCCGAGAGGGAATGCGACCGACCGATACCGGAAAACCGCGGCAGATACTGCATCGGCGAGAGAAGGAAGCTTTTCACCTGCAACACCACGGTAAATTCTATCGGCATCTATCTATCTTCCTCGCGCGCAAGTTTTCTGTAAATTTCGCGATATTATAGACGTTAACCTTCTTCGATCAGTTAACTTATTTCGACGCTGCTACCCGAATTGTACGTTCCAAGCCACATACCGACGGATGGTCTCTGTCTTACTTTTATTATTACATTGGAGGTGGCTAAAAATATTAGGTTGTTATGTTTACGGGATTTTTACGTTTTCCAGTGAGATTTCATTATGACATAGTGACGCGAGCGGTACAATACAACTGTCACAAATTCGATTGGAAAGAGCGAGAGACAGAGAGACAGAGAGAGAGAGAGAGAGAGAGGGGGGAGGGGGTATTATTGCCGCGAGCATCTCCGTGATGGTGCTCGGCGAAACGTTTTAATTCTTTTTGGTCGTACGACGATTCTCTACGCTGTCGCAATTCTCCCGTATACCATCCCGCATGGAATTCCGTCACACATTCGCCGTAACGTTCCGCGTTAAATTGCGCAGCCTTGCGACCCGACAAAACCGCCGTACCGTGCAGTACAGTGCTCGGAACACGACAACGAGGAGATTCTGACGGACGGGCTCCATCAATGGAAGCCATACATGGACCCGAAATTAGAACCTTGCGCGCTTTACTGCATCAACGAGAAACAAATCTATGTGAAGATCTCGCCAACGGCGAACGATTCGACACCCTGCAAGGCTGGAACAAACTACATGTGCATCTCCGGAACGTGCAGGGTGTGAAATTGTAACTTTTTGAAATGGAACCTCGCCTCGCTGAGAAATCTCTACTATTCATGCTAGGATTGCCATGTTGATTCGATAAAATTCACCAACTAAAAACTTTCCCAGTATTTCTCATATATATATATATATATTCAGTTTGTTTATTTCTTTTTTAAAGAGATATCTATATTTATTATGTATGCATATAATTTGCAAATATTACAAGTTAAAAAAGTCCTATTGTTTTTCTATGTATTCAAATTTTATTGATTCTTTCAGAAATGTCTCCAAACTCGAAATTCTTACTTAACTGAAATTATCCTGGATACTATAAGTTCATACAAATAATTGTAAAATACAAATAATAATAGTACATGCAGTAAATATCCACGTTTCTATGACACCTTTAGCATTACTTTAGTGAAATCGAATTTAGTAGCAGAATTCTTGACATTTATGCACATTTGTAATTACTTTAATAATTAGCATTAGTTATCTATCATTGAATAACGGTGTAAATATTTATTGAAATTGTAATATGATTGAAATAATAGACGACGCAGCAATAAAATTTATAGTTGAATTAACATTTTATTAAAGGAAATATTTCTTATCTCTTTTACGAATACCTCTTGCGAATACCTTTTTCACGAATTTTTAACTCTCTACTGATAACCTGGAATTTTATCTTTTCCGTCAGCAATAGATCTTTGAGAAACAAAGCAAATTTTTTTATTTTATTTCAGATTGTATAAAAATGTAAAACAATTCTGGTATACTGTTAAAGCTTTAGCAACGAGTTTTTATCATCATAGAAGTTGAATTGTATTTTACTTATTTTCACAGATTTAAATTTATCTACCAGAATTCATAATCAAAATATCAAAGGTGCTTTAAGAGACGCCGTGCCATCGGCGAGTTAAAGAAATTTACGCGTATGGCATTTATGATTCTTATCATGTCGAATGTTATCATGATACATGTTTTTCGTACTATAGAGAGTTGGATGCGATTGGGTGATAGACTCGTACGCAATCGAAGATAAATGTGGTGTATGTAAAGGCGATGGAACCGAATGCAGTCCGGTGGTGGGCGAGTTTACTGAAACGTCGTTAGAGAGCGGTAAAAATTCAGTGATTGTGTTTACAGCTTGTCAAATGGAATCGCGCGAGTTTCTTCTCGTGATTTATCGCTGCTTTTTCTTTGCAGCGTATGTGAAGATCGTGACAATTCCGAAGGGAGCTCGAAGCGTGCAGGTTTCCGAGAGAAAACCCAGCGAGAACATACTAGCCGTGAGACTCGCAAAAGATAAAACATACTGTATCAATGGAGACAAGTGAGCTTCTGTGCCACTCTATTCGTTTCCTTTCTTTACTTTCTTCCGTCTTTAATTTGAAACACCCATAACATAAATGCCTTGGGAAAAATACATATTTCGTAACGATAAAGCACATAACGTATTTTTATTACGTACTCGACGTATTTTTTATCATGTTTTTTATGATCGTTCGCGTAGTCGTGAGTTTAAGAGCGGAGATTACGAGTGTGCTGGAACGATGATTATCTACACGCATCCGGAGCCGGACAAGGAAGTAGTGGAAATGAAAGGCCCGATATCCGAAGATATCGAGATACAAGTAAATCATGTCTATTTTCCATCGATTATCTCGATATGATATCATACGATGATGTAATTACTAGTTTTGCACGATATATATGTTTCATTGTAGAAAAATTCAGTATATATATATATCGCGAATATATCTTTATTCTTTAACTCTTGTATAAGATTATAAATTTATTTTTGTAAATTACTTTTCACAAAATCATTGTAAATATTTCACTTTTATGATCTTTAATTGCAATGTAAATTATTATAATGAAATGTATCCATATAATTCTCGAATTATGGATTAAAAGTGCCTTTCAATAATTGTCATTTAATTAAAGTTCTCTTTCTCTCCCCCCAAAATCTTTTATGTATACTATATTATGTTACAATAAAATACTAGAAAATATTCAAAGTGTGTCACATAATTTTTGTCTTCCCAATATTCTAGTATGCATTCTTCAATCCTCAAGACAATCCTGGAATAGATTACAAATATTACGTGAGATCAACGAATACATCATACACGCCCAAGTATATGTGGGACTTCATCGAGTGGTCAGAATGCAGCGCTAAGTGCGACGGTGGCACAATGGTAATTTATGTGACAACGTTACACATACACGCGGATGCCTAATGCGACCGCGAGTGCGACCGCTTTTATGCGAAGGACGTGTCATCGATTTGCGTAGATATCTGAGGCGTCCTGCATAGAAGAACAGGGTGGGCGAGTGACACCGAACTTCTGCGACGGTATACCGCGTCCGGAAGCAAAGAGCCGCATCTGCAATCAGGTCCCTTGTCTCGCAAAGTAAGTCACAAGTTTCAGATGTCTGCAAGTTTCACATGACAGCGAATATAGACAATAGAAATTGTTAAAATAATTTCGTAATAAGATAATTCGTTGAATGGAGCAACATTTTTTAGTTGATAATAAGATAAAACGTATTTTATGAAATGAAACAACAGTAAAATATATAAAATATCGTATAGAATATTTTATAGAAATATTTTATAGAAAAAAGATAAATACGTAGTTATATTACAACATAATGTAAAAAAAATTCGAGATTTTTCGGATTAATGCTTTTTTATTTCTAGTAGCTAAATTTCGTAGCAACCAAAAATATACTGAGAAAGAAGTGTAAATTTTAATAAGTATTTGCTTGAATATTTACTAAATTATATATTTATTTGGTACAAGAATCATTAAATTGATTTAATTATTATTTTTTTATTTAGAAGATGAATAAATATTTATTTACCTTTTAATAAGTAAATGTTAAATTAGTACTAATTATGAAACAAATATTTATCGAAATTTAATATATTTTCTTCCGAGTGTGATAACAGAAAAATTTGTTGTATTCCTTAATAGCAAGAAAATATAACTAATTAATGTTTCAACAACAACAGTTCAAATAATACTCACGACGCGACGTTGAAATAAAAATCTGAACGCTATTGGTTTCCGCTCCATCGATCTTAGTTCCTTCTATAACGATGACGTAGTACTACGCACCTATGCCCGCATACGTTTGCTGATAAATAAGATGTTAACTCAGCGTCGCATAAACAACGATCAAGCGTTTTGTGCGCACATTAGCGTCCGCTCGACGAATCTAATGTAAAGCAAATAAATCCATGTCCGTCGCCGGTTGTATGTGTAGATGGAGAGTGAGTCAATGGAGTAAATGCAATGCTTGCGACGGGAAAAAGGGTGTGAGACATCGCAAGGTTCAATGCGTAAGGCCGGGTGCCAGGCCTGGGGAAGACGACGTGCAAGCAAATCTAGATGCGTGCAAAGGTCGTGTACCGAGGCAGAAAGAAGAATGTATAGGTATTATCGTGATCTTTCGCGTTCTTAACATTCCTTATGTAGCATAACTTTTCGGAAAAAACGATTTTGTTAAAATATCGAAAACTTAGTCGGATAATAAATCCAAAAATAATTTTGTTTTCATAAACAAAATCATGAAAATAATTAGAAATTTCTAACAATCAGCTTAAGCTGGTTATAGAATATGTAAACAGAATTATTTTGATGATTTAACAAAGCTATTTTCAGATTTGTAGCTAAATTTTTAGATACTTTATTGGGATATAATTCTTAATAATAATATCGATATTGTTGTATTATCGTAACACAGGTATTATGTTACCGTTACGGAAATATTATATACGGTATAAAAGCTGCATCGTAACAATATAACGATACCAACATTATCATTAAGAGTTACAGAATCCTAGTGCAGTAAATTCTTTTTGTGTTTTGTGAAAAATTCAAGACAATAATTCCGTCGAGAAAATGTATTCGTGTCAGGTACAAGACCCTGCAGAATAATGTGTCTTAAGAAACCACGACGGTCCAATGAGCAGGAGCTTATTGGTGAAAAAGAGAAAAAGAGCTCGTCACTAGATGATCAACGGAGAATGATCGACAGATTCGTCGATCTAGGTCTAGCTCGTTACTTGGAGAAGTCCCGCGACAAGTTGCGCGATGACGATAGATCCGAAGATAGGAGTGCTGCTCGAAACTTCCGACAGGTCCTTTACGATTGGGCGATGACAAACGAGGACAAGCGTAAGCGCACCTGTGACGCGGAAGAGAGATTCACTACGCCGAAGCCGGGATCCATCATTTTGGATTCAGTACCCATCGAGAACGTTGTACTGATGCAGGCGCCGTACATGGACGAGTCTCTTCAGGCTAATCTGTCGGACAAGGCATTCCAAGAAGCCGGCGATCGCGTCGGCGTTGGCATCGACACGACCAAGAAGAAGGTGTACAAGGGTGCTGAAGCGCTTAAACTTATCCAACAGTTAGCCCGTCGTAATCAAACAGGGAATCCGCGCGCTGTTTCCGTTACCGTGAACGAAGCTCTCAATTCATTTCAGTCCGTCGACAACGCGGTAAAAAAGCGTTGAGCAAAAAAAAAAAAAACATTAAACGTTACGATAAATGTATGTTATCTTCGTATGTATTTGTCGTCTATGTTCAAGTTTCAGAAATATATGAATATTTAGATATAGATCGAAAAGTTAGCGTTACATGCTGTGTTACGAGGCTTGCTGATTCATGTCGTACGTGATTGATTAGCTTGACGGCATGAAGGCCGTCAAGTCAAATAAAACGTACACGTAATACGAAAAGCGGCGTGCGGCGAACAGAAAATATCGTTCAGCGATATAACGCTTGGCGGACAGACAAACGGACATCCGTATTGCGGAATCCAGGTGGAACGAGTACAAAAGTCAAGATTAATGACTCGCGCGGCGTTTCTTTTACCACTTAATCTTTATTGCTACAAGAAAATGTCGCCCGCCAGCAGGCATTTCCCTGCGATACCCCCAGGACATTAAGAGGAAAGGGAACGTCTGCAGTCATTAACAGTCTTGGATCATTACAAAGTATCGCTCCCGTCATAAATAACACAGCGAACGACGAATCTCAAAGATCAATGCAGCGAGACTCGTTAGTGGGTCGCGGGAAATCATCCTCCTCGTGTCGTTCAGCTTCGGTAATTTATGTCGCCCGTCATCCTCGCCGCATATTGAGAGATTATCTTCGGATTCTAGCAGATCTATCGCCGCTTTACCGTCAATTATGCCTGTGTTATGCCGGACTCAAACAACATGGTCGATTTAATCGGAGCGATTCATCTCTCGCAGCTCCCAACAATCCTAACG
Source organism: Acromyrmex echinatior (assembly GCF_000204515.1). The sequence goes on along the minus strand of NW_011627254.1, from coordinate 325,808 downwards.
TGGGACGTTTTTCTGGTATCCGATCGTTAAAATGCGATACGCTTGTATAAAAGCATTACGGCACGCGCCATAAGTATAATTTGGTCGTATAACATAACGATTGTTTTTATCACTTTGAGCACCGAGCAATCTGCACGCGCCGCACGTTACGTGTTCAAGAGCATTCGTTTCGACGCGCCGTCGTTTCTACTCGTAACGACTCGTAAAAGTTTTTCTTGATGGATCGCCTAACCATCGCTTGAATCGACGCAGATTCGTCTTCCAGACGCGCGCTCTTTCCACTCGTTCGCTGATGCCGTGCTCAAAGAGCGTACGCTTCGCGCGAGAGTAATCGATATATCCACGTATGATAATAAATTCTTTTCTCTTTCATCGCGCCGAGGAACGTTCGAGTTTCTTCTCGCGAAATCATTTGCGCCATCGATCTACTTCAACGTGTATCGCATGCACGTCGTTCGCGAAAAATCGAGACCTCGGGAGACGCGCGAGCTTCTTCCTGAATTCTTTGTATGTATCTGAGAGCGTCCATGCCGACCAAGGTGAATTCCGTGCTATTCTGCGATGGACGAGGCTCAAAATCCTTCGGAAAATTCGTAATGACATTCTTCTCGTCGCGTTCCAGAATAATCGTGAGCGTTAGATTTCGAATGTCTTCCTTATCAATCACTACCTCGCCCTTCTTAATCTTATTCGCGCTCATGTTTGCTTTACCATTCGATGCGTTCCCTGATTTTTTATCTGTCTTAGAACGATCTCGACGAGTTTTAATCGAATTTCGAATCGCGTTCGCCGAAATTAAAGTCATTGCTTCATTTGGAAGCGCATTAACGTACCCGGTGCCGGTGAAATACGAGCGCTTAGACGAATGTCCTGTGCACGTGGAGAGATCACCTGGGTGTCGGTCCTTTACGATGGCACCGTTTAAAGCTGTCTTAGCGGGCACTTTGCAAGCTCTAATCAAGTCGTTTTGCCGCGTTGCCGTGCTCGACCGAGCGGAGAAGAGTTTGCCGCCACGTTTGCTGTCTTCTCGTCTTCGTCGGCTGGCTTCGCAAGACGCTGACTCCCTTGGCTTCGGTCCTTGGCAGTAGCTGTCCTCGATCACGTCGAGATCCTGCTCGCCACGGCCAACGGGTCGTACACATTTGACAGCGCGCCTTCTCTTGCAGCCTGGCGTACACGGTGTACAGCCTTGCCACTCACCAATAATCCACCTGAAATCGCGCCCGACGATAAGAGCGAGGCTTTTAATTAGCTGGCGACAGCGGGGCGACGGTGATTATCGCGTATAGTATCATGTCCCTTCGTTAGTTCCTCAAGATAACAACGACAAGTCTGTTCGACGCGCAAACATGATATGATTTATATGAAATGAAGATATAAGGATGATGCGTGTATAGAATTATTATTATGCTACGTTGAAAAAAATGATCTGGTTGGATTAAATAATAGATTAAAAAATAAAACTGAACAACTGTCTATAATTTTTAACGAAACTCGATATATAGTAGCGTTCAGATTGATTTGCATGTCAAAGAACTTGCATCATATATTCATTTATTTTATAGACAATACACTGAAACAAAAATTCTGGTTGAAATGGTGGACAGATCAGAATTTTCTGGTTAAATCTAGTTGAGATAACTAGAATTCTGATTGATATAATTATTTTGGTAAAAATAAGAATTTTAGTAAATTTTACAAGAAATATTGTCCACCAATCAGAATTCCGGTTATCTCGACTAGAATTCTAATAAATTCAACCAGAAAATTCTAATTCGTCCATTTTCAACCAGAAATTTTTTTCAGTGTATTGTCTGTAAAATAAATGAATATATGATGCAAGTTCTTTGACATGCAAATCAATCTGAACGCTACTATATATCGAGTTTCATTAAAAATTATAGACAGTTATTCAGTTTTTCTTATATGATCTAATAAGTTCATGAATATTTTAAATGTAAAAAATTGTAAAAATATAAACTTGCCGCGGTATACAGGGAGCTTGATTGCATAGTCTGACTTTTGCGTCTGGTTTAGTGATGTTTCTGCAAAATTTATCGTCTACTAGTCCGCCGATTTTCTCGATGCAACGAGGTTTCGATATCTGTTCTCCCGGGCCGCAACCTGCCGAGCATTTCTCCCAATCGATGTAGTCCCAAGTGAACTCGTGTTTGCGGGGAGTTCGTTGCTTCAATCCTAATGAGTATTTCAACGTAACGTTCTCCTTTGCTAAAACCTATCAAACTACTAGCTGTCAAAGAAATTCTGCAAAAGGATAAAATTAAATTTATCTTTAATATTTACTGAGAGAACAGTTTTTGGTATTTATGACTTTAATTGCACGGTAATATAATTATGATTAGGATTTTAATTTTATAATTACCAATTAATGTTATAATTTTAGTAATAATACACATATACATGTAATTATATTTATATAATAATTTTTTACTAAAAAGAGTATATTGTTGTCCCTCAAAATGGGGATTTTATACTCGTTATTTTATACTCGTAATTTTACACTCGTTTTCAGGAATAATTATAAGTATATTCTTTTTAGTATAAGTAAGGTTAGTATAAGTTTTTCAACCAATGTGTCGCGTCACTCTGATGTACCGTAAAGAGTTTTCAAGTGTGAAAATTATTATATTAGAGAAGGTAAAAAGAAGCGAAAAAATTTAGAAATGAACAAAAAAGCGAGTGAAGCTAGGGCGGAGTGAAAAATATTTTTTTAAATATGAAGATTACTTAACTTATTGTGTAGACTCTCATTTTAAGCAAAGCAATTGCAATAAAAAATCGTTGCAATAAAAAATCACTTTTAAAATAATTGATATTATAGTAATACTAACTATAAAAATAGAGCTTCTCATCATAATATTTTATCATGTAATTATAATTACATGTACTAAAAACTTTTCTCTCAGCGTACTTTTTAAAATAACTTGGCAGTTACTTTAGTATAAAAATGAGAAAATAGACACTACACTACACGTCACGTTTTCAGAAATAAAAAATTAAGTTTTAGCCGTTTTAAAATGTTGCGAACTTTATTCGCGTCGCGTCGTCAAATTATATTTGAAAAAAAGAACTCGGTTTTTAAAACTCACTTCCTTTGAAGATAATTATAAGAGTTGATTATAATAGCAATACGGCGATTTTAAATGAATATTAAGTATTCTTAAGAGAGTATTTCTCTTTGCATTTCTGCCGATAGTACATATCCAAGTTCGAACACCTTGTTTGAGATACGTTATCGATTTGCCAAGAATAGCAACTAATTAGCGGAGTGCGTTTATTATGTTTACCAATATAGTCAAGTCCTCAGTGACGGGTCCCGGTATATTCAAAGCTTCCTGCCTCGGTCTTATCATTCCCAGCCACGCCTTGGAACCCGGTACATTGAACATTCCTAAACGGTTGCTGAAATAATCACATTGCGTTGTTTTACGGAGTAAATCTTTATTTACCTGATGTGTGAAAAGATTAATGAGGTTAAAAAAAGATCTCGAATTAAAGATATTATTCGCGATATTTGATCAGACAGTAAATACAACCAGTGACGACTCGAGATTATAACATAAATGTGTTATAACTTATGTGTTAGAAAAAATGAAAAATTTCATTTACCCATCGATCAATACAGTTTTCATATTTCTTGTGTACACTACGATTCTGGATTTAGTTGGTTCTGCTTCCTCGACGCGAATATTTCTGGCACCGGCCGGCACGTCTGTTATTTTCTTGAGTCCTTAACGCGAAAATTCGTTCGGAAAATTATTGCAAGGAACTACTATGCGTGATATTATTCGTCGAGATTCCAATTTTGGTGCAACATCGCGTTGTTGCGCAATGCGAAAAGAATTATTGGGCTGTCGCGAATCGTGCTTTCTCTCTCTCTCTCTTTTTCTTTCTCTGACACATATATATATATACATATTCTCAATGCGCTGCTCAAGATTCCTCTTGGAGAGCAAGACTGAACGCGCGCCTTATACTTCTGCTCTGGCGGAATTTTAATTCACAGAAGTTCTCGTTCGCGTACTTCCTATTCACTGTGCCGTCGACGGCACTGTGAAGTTCATCGGCATTTTTGTCAAGTTGCGAAATTCGCTCGACGTGGAATAGTAAGCGAGAACGCCAAGAAAATTATTATGAGGAACAAAAGAAAGATCGACAGAGAAAGAAACTAAATTTCTGTCGAAGGCGTTGATACAAAATTCAACTATCATCTTTGAAATATTGTAAGAATATTTTTAATAATGCAGAAGTTCACTTCAATATTTGGTAATGGTTTTTACTTCGCAAAAGTAGAGTGGTATTGATATTCAAAATACTAGGCAAAATGAAATCTTTGTATCTGCATTCGTATTTTTGTATTTGAATTTGTAACTAAGTATTTTTTTCTTTCTTACGAGGTTGGGCCGTAAAGGACACTGTTCCTTGTTTCAAGATGCATGAGGTACTGTCGCCTCGACAGACACCACAAACGTCTTCGACGGACCCCCAATGCAAATGTCCCGAATGCCTCTATAGCACGTGGTACCATCCACCACTTTTGGTCTCAGCGATGTCACCAGATTAGTATCGCTTATACAGTAAAGCGCGCAGGGGTTTTCGGATGCCTTCAAATCTGGGAAAGATAAGTCACGAAGTCGACGCAAGGCTGAAGATTACTTATCGCTCTTATTACCTTCAGGAAGATTATACGCCATCCAACGATGAACCTTTCCGTCTTCCGGAAATACCCAATTGTTGAATTCGGCGCACTGCACGTCGCGAAACGAGGGTGCGCCGATTTCACAGGGCTGTAAAGAAATTCAATGTTAATTTCGCGTATGATAATTTTCCACCTCCAGCGGCTTTACAACGCAGCGCGTTTAACATTTTGTTTCCTTTCTTTAAGAGTAATACATCCTTAATTTAAAAGTAACAGAACTCGTAAAATTTTACAGGAAAGAGGAAAAACTATCTTTCAATTTAATAGAAAATTATTTTCTAATTAAATAACATTGGCAAAAAAAAAGTCTTAGAAATATGATCAAATGTCACTTTTGTAATTTTAGTTTCACAATCCTTAAAAAGATCATCTTTCTTAAGTTGTGACGATTTTAATATTCTACAAAATTATAACAAATTCAGAATAAAAAAATCATCAAAAGATGTAACTCGATATATCAGAACAGTTCATATTTACTATCAGCTAAAATGATTAAATTTAAAATAAAATAATTTCTTTTCCAAACTTTGATCATTAAAATTGTCTCAATTCTAAATTTTTTTTTTCTAGAAAATTCTTTTTATTTACAAAAACGATGCAACTCAAAATGTGTCACTCTTGTAGAAGATATAATCTCTTTGAAAGATATTATAATCTCTTTGAAAACTTTATGAAAGACACAAGTGCTTAGTGCTTTGATGGATGGACCGTGAAATTAAGTTAGTTTGCTTTTGATGATTGATAGAATAATCTTTATAATCTTTATCTAACTCCATTAATAGTGATAACTTGAAAATCATATTTTGTGAGTTGTGTCACTTTTCAAATAAGGTAACGACTTTTCATTTTTGCCTGTTTAAATTTCATTGTTGCTAGCTTAAATCTCGTGGAATTTTTTCTTCATAATTTAACGATTATTACATTTTTCGTATGTCACGTAAAATTTTTTATACCAAGAAAGCGTTTCTCCAATTTCAATTGTCGCGACAATCACGTGAAAGATGCAATCGTTGCATAAATCGAACGTTCACTCGAGACCGCGTAAGTTCGCGCTGCGCTTACTGGAAATCGTTTACCAGCACTCTCGAAACTAACATCCGTGGCGCAGATTTTATGGCGCTTCCTGTCACCGATGCAATAAGAGCCGCCTTTGGATGGAGATGGCTGGTTACATTTTCTCACAGCGTACGCCACACCGGAGCCGCATGTTCGCGAACACCTGCTCCAGGACGACCAGGCACCCCAACCACCATTTGTGATTCCAGGTCGTTCTCCTACCATTAGGCACTTCATTTGGTAACACCACTGTAACATTCGTTAACCTCGACAACCTCGCGGTACCTGGACTGACTTATGTCACGGAAAATGAGAAGGCACGAAGGACGGTCTCGAAGGAGGTACATTATAAACGAAACTAAATGATGCACTACGTCCTTTAGAAGCGCGACGTGGAAATTTATTATGACCTGTAGGAAGATATTCTTGCGCTTCGAGAGATCTTCGTCTTGTTCCATTAGAATCACTAACGCTATTCCCCAACGCGAATAATTATCGAGTCTCTTTATGATTTCTGCAATTTTAAATGTACTTAAAGCTGCTTAAATGTCTGCCAGATGGAATAATATTCCCTCCTGTCGTTTCGTTGCAACGTAATCATTTTACCCTTTAAAAATGATTATGAAATATAACGTATGTATTTACCTTTTATTTAATGTAATGCATGCATTGCTCTTTATTTAAAGTTACTCGCTATGCGAATATTAATTATTTGTAATGATGCGTGCTACTCTGCGCGTAGTTGCAAAAATAATATTAATCCATGGATGTATCATTAATATGCATATATTCAAGTAAATATACGGAAATTCATGCACTTTGTATCTCCAATTTCGTGGCTCATTATTTTATAAAAATTCTTGGAAATCTCATCATTTCGTTGGAGGGAGGAACGGTTACTTGAATTAATATTAGCTATCTCGCTTTTCCATTTAAAACATCCGCATTAAAGTATACGCGAGCTCCCGACTCCGCGATAACACGCAAACGCATCAAACCTGCCCTCAGCTGGTGATGAGATAATTGCTCTTCGTTTTACAAACTGCAATTGCGCATCTATTTGTCTATTTCATTCTACCGATGATTGCATCGGTTGTTGTGAAGTGGCATGACAAACAAACTGAATTTTTACGCACGTAGGTAGATCAATCTATTTTCGCAGTCGATGTTATCGTTCCGATTTCAATTTTTTAAACTTCGCAATTCTCTGTACATCGTCCAATTTTACTCACTAAATTTCATCGGTAGGAAATTTGTTTTTCTTTTTACGTCGAGTTATTTAAACGAAATATCAACCATTCTCCTTTTTTTTTTTTATCAATATCGAACAGATCGTACGCACGCTTTAAAAAGATACATATCTATGTCTTGGACGATTTTTGGACGCACATCCTCTTGAAAATGTTTGATTATTTATAACCGAAGTTTTTATATCTAATAAAATTTTTGTAATTAAAATCGTACATCTTTGTTGATATTCGCAAGATCTGCGAAAATAAAAGTCAAGTCCGTTTTTGACGCTAGTCTGATCCTAGTCTGATTTATCGTGAACGGATATCGACGATCTGACTTTGTGCGGAGCTCCCTCGAGTAATTAGAGATTACTCGCCGACCAGATTCATGAGCTTTGAGCACGGTAGTGTCCGACACGGTAGTCGGTCAACCGGTCGGCGCTAATGACTCTCGTCTACGCGCTTCGACGCTTCAGCACGCTCGCTTATTAACATTATCATCCAAATCTGATATTTCGCTGATGTGTGATATTTGGACACCGCTTGTCTCCCGGCTTATGAATCTTACGCGCACCTACGTTCTATCACGTTTTGCCGAATCCCTTTTGCAAAATCACGTAGTCGCGCATGCTTGACCAACCGCAAAAAACATTTCCAACCCACTTGCCTTGTTTCGATTTCCGAAATATCCGTGACTCGACTTAAAACAAGTTTTATCTGCCAAAGATACGAATTTCTATGCAGAATATATGCGTGCTCGATTATTTGTATATAGTTCCTTTTTTATTGTATATATCGAATTCATTTGTCAAATTTAAAGACGACTACATTTTTGAGAAATTATGAGCGCTCCTTGGATAAATTCAAATAAATTCTTTTATTATCAAAATAAATTCCATATTGACTAACCTTGCACTGCTTTATAATTTGCATCCGATCTTTACGTTTTCTTCAACTATGAGTTTCTCAAATATATTCAAATAAATCCTTTTAGTCCCGTAACAAATTTTCACATACACTACTTTGTAAGTTTTCTAACTTATTATTAAGTTTGAGATAAATAATCTTTTAACTTTTGAAGTGTATTAGACTTCTAAAAGAAGCTGTGCTTATTAAACCAAAGGGAAGCAAAAAACGGCTCTATAAAAGTTGCAATTTTTTATATACTCGCAAACGTATAATTATGAAAGAATTTACAGTACACTGTTAGCCTGATGTACTTTGTGAGAATACATCTGTGAATGCTCGCTTGCAATCTTTAATATTGCCGCGCTTTAATTGCTACCTTAAGGGTCAATGAAATTTAACTAAAGAAAACTGCCTGAAACTGGTTTTTAATTCTGAAAGGGCACGGTTAATGGCAGATTGAACTTTTTTAGTTTTCTACTATATACTCTCGTCATATCTTCTTTATGAGATACTTAAGCTGTTCCGACATAATGGCCTCTCGATGAAAGGTCCTTGAGAACCTTGATTAATTGATTAATATGTAATTTTTCTTCAAATCTGTACTTTGATACGCTTTTAAGGCTCTCGAAGACGAATACTTATTCATTATACTCACGAAATATTTTGGTGAATAATGTATTGAATAAATTAAAGAAGATGCACAATTAAGACATGCATAATTAATTATTATAAATCCTTAATGAATCAATATAACGTTAATATTTGAAAACCAAAGGAAACATTGAAAAAACTGATGAGTTGTGATATGTTTTTCTAAAATGAAATTGTCAAAACTTGAAAAAACTATCGAAATAAAAAAAAATAAATTATATACTGTAGAGAATTAAATTAACGAACAGTTCAATTAAGTTACTTAAAAGATAATAAGTTTAAAAATTTTTCAAAATAATTTTTATCATAAATAATATAGCTCTGGAATCAAAGAATGGTTACTTTTATAAATTGTTCTTCACAATTCTTGTAATCTGTGGATCTTAGATCATCTTTCGTGCCTTATTTTACGCTCTTTATTCATAAACAGGTATTTACCCTCTTTTCGCCACATGGGGTGCCCTCGGCGGGTGGTTTCCTGCCAATCACGCAACCTCTTCCGGGGATGGCGCACTTAAGGGTTTCACAAGTCTGAAAACGGGGTGAGAGTCTCAGTTTAGTCATTTTTTAGTAAAGACATAAATAATAATAAATGAGTTTCAGTTTATACTATTCTATTTTATTTATTTTAAACGTATATATAGGTTCTTATTTTTATTTTTCTTATTATTTTTAAATGATATTGCATGTTACTTTCTCAAATTTTTTCATTTTTTTTCTCAAATAGCTCATAAAAATATGTGTGTATATATGTAAATATATGTGAGCGTCTACTGTACATTGAGCTCGAGTTTGCTAAGTCGAAATGACTTCCAAACCATGAGAATCAGTCCATCTCTGCGGGAGTCTCATTTTAGTTAGATGCGTGTCGATCGCGATATCGTGCCGAGATATCGCGAGTTCTCCGGTCTCTTATCTGACGCCATGCACAGTTGGAGAACGTATTTTCCTAAACGGATAAGGTAGGCCGCAAAGGCATCGGTTTGTAGATGTGAACGGCAGATGGTGCCCGTTTACAGGCGATGTGGATCCGCAAGCCGATACTTTAACGCGTGTATTATCGGAATCGCTTTAATAAATTGACTGGCTGTCGCTTAATATTTTCACCGTGAAGAAAGTGACGACTGCGCATGTCTAAGTTGACATAGTCGCTGCAGCACAATCGAATAAAACATACACATAAATTTAATACTTTTTCTTCTTGTTAATTTGTTGCCTTATTTGCGAATATTTATTCTTTGAACTCGGGAGTAGTCATTTTTTTTTTTTTACGTAAACGATCATCTAAAGTATTTTACCCATCGTTTGAAATCACTATTATTATTTTACAATATATTGTATATTATGTCGATTGTTTTTTTTTATCCGACTTGTTAGTATTTGAGAACGTTATAAGTACGAATTTAATCATATTTTCCTGAAAAAATAATCTAAATATTAAAGGGATCCAAATATTAAGCAGCTTATTATGATAATATTTCTAAAATACAAAAATTTTAATTAATATAATGTTTTTTTATTCAGAGTTTTCGATGGAATTGCATATTTAAAGGTTTGTAAAGAATAGTTATTAAAAAAGAAAAAAAATATATTAAATAGTATCCATATGAAACAATATTTTCTAACAATTCACTTTTTTCGTTATTGGATTATAAAAATATCTATCTATATATAAACACTCCAGGCTATTATTCTCGGATTAACCGATTTGATATAAATAGTGATCGTGCTAACTTAAGTTCAGCATTGCCTGAACAAACAAACAAATAAAATATAAAAAACATTTCTTTTGTACCATTTTTGTACCATTTGTTTTTATTTCTTTTTTTTTATTTCTTTTTATTTAAAAAAAATCATTCCCCAATCATTACCCTATACTAATGTAATATTCTAAAGTATTAATTTTATTAAATATCTTGAGAATTCTGTTTTGTAAATTTGTTATGGTATATATTGATTAAGTAATTTTGTCTCTCCAATTTCAACTTCCAAAAAAACTACAACAGCTATTCCACACAATTTTTTAGATTTGCAAACTAAACAAAAATCTCGATAGATTACATAGCGTTTCGCGTATATTACGTTTCATGTAACATTATTTGGTGAAAATATATATATTTCGTTTTATATTATAATAAAGATTGATTAAGATTTTAGAAACAATGTTTGAGCTTCTTGCTTTTCTCCAAAATCGTGCTCTCGTTAACTATGAGTCTTTTTTCTGTTTCAAATTTTTGGTTCTCTTATCACGAAGACAGTGATGAATTTACGATCGGCGATCCTGCGTCTTTTTCTACTTTATCCCTTGAAATATATTGCGTTTGATTTTTTATCGTTTTTTCAACGTTCTATATTTTATTATTGCTTTGTATGAAGAAATGATTGTTTCTTCAAGTAAGAAATTATGCTATTATTTTGAAGCTTAAATTAAAAATGTGCAAAGGAAGAGTGATATTATACATGTTATGAATGTTTATTAAGCTGGCATAGTCTCTGCAGTACAATCGAATAAAAGAAATTATAAAATATGCGCGTAAATTTAATGCTTTTTATTGCTAATTTGTTACTTTATTCGCAATTTTATTGCTTCGCAATTTGATAGAAATAGTGATTGTTAATTGTAACTTAACTTTGAAATATTATTGTTGATGAATCTTTATTCAGTTTTTATACAGTTTTTAATTGTAGTATAATTTTTGTTATTTAAATCTTGATCGCTTGAAATAACATTAAGAACGTTTAAAATTAAAGTTCATTTTTTTTTCATTAAAATAGTAGTTCAGCTATTCTAACACTTTACACTTACAAGGTAGACATAAAAAAGTGTAAAAAAATTTTTAATTATGTGGATATTTTCACTCAGAAAAGTGTTAAAATATAAGAAAAATATGAGTAGCATTTCATGTATTATGCAAATATTTGGAATAGATTCCGATTGGAATTATGTAATTAACCTCTAGATTTAGATTCTATTATGTTTTCTCGGGAAAATTTCGATTGGAATCTATTCCGATAATTCCATAATGCGTTGCCCAGGGTTAAATTAGCATAGTCACGATGTCTGTTAAACCGCCATAAAATCATGAATATACTGAGAAATTCATTTAGTTGAATCATTTAATTTCTTGGTTGGACAAACAAAATTCTTGGTTAATGCAATAAAATAATTTAGTTGAAGCAAAGCATTTGATTATTTAACATTTTATTACTTCTGATAAACATTGACATCTGATAAAGTTATTTACAATAACCAAGGATTTGTTTGTCCATATTCAAACAAGAAACTAAATGAATTTTTCAGTGTAAGATAGCAAGAAAACTAAATCTATGTATATGTTTTATTATACTGCAGTGGCTGTGTAGCCTCTTAATAAAGTTTGCTATACTGAAAAAAAAATCTTAATTTTAAAGAAATATCTCTTTGCTCGTGTTAAAAAAATTATTTCTTTGGATTAACGAAAATTTTTTTGAAAATACAATATCTTATTTTTAAAGAAATTTTCATTGATCCAAAGAAATAATTTTTCTGAATACGAGCAAAGAGATATTTCTTTGAAATTAAGATTTTTTTTCAGTGCACGCAACGTTACTTTTTCGCAACGTTGCATCAATAATCTATGGGTATGAACTTACGACTCCCATGTCACATTGCCGAGCGTCTGGTCGATATCGTAAACGGCATTGATCATCACCGTTATACATCACGCCTGGTAACATTTCCGCTGCGGGAAAATGATGATCCTGCGGCTCGTCTTCTAAGCAGAACGCAAGACCCTGCCTGAAATCAATCACTACTCTATATTTCACATTTCTGAAATTTTGAATGGACGTCACAAATTAAATGTCGGAATGTGTAAAGCATACTATTACTCATCTATTTACGTGATACAAGATAGATACAAGAGCGTTCTTTACTATACGGCTTTTCAATTTTAATACAAGAGTATTTTTAAGCAATTGTATTTTTATGAAATTTTCTTCATCCTTGGTTTGAAATTTTAATATAATTTAATTTGATATAACTTTATAAGTTTTATATTATATTTTTTATAATAGAGTCTTGATTATTCAAAGTTTTTTGATGTCCTAAAGAGAATTTTGCCGATAAAATGTGAAAAAAAAAAAACAGAATATCGTTGGAACTTCATATTTATTATATGAATATTTATAGTAACTTATGGCGACCGTTCGTGTTTCATATCGCGGATCACCGTTGAGTTCCGCGAGACAACCAACAGCATGGTTCTTAATTTAATTTAAAATTTACGCTCGTAGATCAGACTCTTTGTACCTACTCCGCTTCTAGAGAATGCATAGAGTAGATGAGGAAAGCAGTTTTGTTACTGGCGGACTTTAATAAAGCCACCGGTGAAAAAGCAACAAGCATTAAGCTCACTCGATGTACGAGCGCAGGTAACGTCGGGAACATTCGGACCATTTTTTCGTGATGTACATGTCGCCGGGGTGCATAACGGTGGTCTCCACGTATCCGTTTCCGTGATAAACTATACCAGGACAGCCGTTCTCCCGCTGCACGTCGTGGGACATACCCAGGCTGGTAATGAGAAAAAGAAAATCGGCTTTCGGAGCGGAATATTTATTGGGGCACGCGCACGTCGGCGTTGCCCGGACTTGCTCTTAAAAGGTATCTCGAGGTACACGACGACGAGAAGTCGCTTCATACATTAAACAACGCTCTCGACCGTGACTTATTTACGACGACGCCATGGCATACTATTATTTCCACTCTCGGGCAAAGAAATGGTCTTTAGAAATTTATTTCGCATTTTTTCCTCGCTGCAGCTTCATGCACTGGCGAAGCATGAAGGAATCAGTCGATAGCGCAAGCAACCGTGGGGAAGCGGGTATTGAAACGAGAAAAATATCCGTTTTAAAATGTTTCAAAATATGAGTTCAAATAATGGTACAATGAAATATTGCAGTGAATATTACGTTAATATTAATTTCGTTGTTTAACATGATCGGTTTGTACGAGATTAATGTATTTACATATCCCTAGAATTATTTGATTTTATTCCGTTTTTGCGCCGTACTGTAATTATTTGAAATTTTTTCTGTACCTAATTATGTCGGAACGGATAAAATTAATTACGGGCTTACGTGTGGCCTATTTGATGAGCTATATGATAACCGGTTGGTAGACCAGCGTCTCTCACAATGGCTGCACCTTTCAAAGGATTGCACGTACCAGCGATCGTGGATGTACCAGTAAAGCCACAGAGCTTTCTCGAGACACAGATATCTAATCTGATAAGTTATCGTCAAAAGGGCGAGTACCCGTAATCTCGGGATTAAATTGAATTTCCAACAGAATTGCTTGCGCCGCGTACTTGCTAATGAGAATCGCGCAATCGTGATGATTTGGGTGGGAATCGTCGCCGGGATTCATGGTGTACTGCCATTCTTGGAAATGCTTCAACGTTGCATCCGCGTCTCGATTTATTGACAAATTCATCTGCGTTGTATTCACAATATTAGATTCGCACAAATTCCAACGGCGTGAAAAACGATATTGTCTACATTATAAATTGTAATTCGAATATTTTCTATTCGCAATAAAAAAATACATGTGTTTATTATTGAACGCGTTGAAGGTAGAAGAGATTTATCGCTTCGATAAAACAATAAAGTTCTACTTTAGGAAATATTTTTTTTTTTTATTCCATACTCTTTACCTCATTTTCCTTCACTTCCAATCTTATAATTCTTACTATGGTCAACTGCATATGTATGCCTAGACTGACGTCGTGAAACAACCCTGCAGCCTGAGAAAAAAAAACTCTTACGTTTCTATCGATGTAGATTAACTTCATTCTTGGTTCAACTTACTTTTCATTTTTTTCTAAGAATTTTTTAAGAATTAAGAAGAATGAAGAGTAAGTTGTGAACTAAAATTAAAGTTAATCTAATTAGTGGCATTAAGATTTTGTATATTTTCTATCATTAAGATTTCATCAGTAAAATTTCTGGAAGGAGATTCGTAAAATTTTTCGAAGATTTTCAACTTGCCATATTGAAGAGCGTTAGTATGTAATTTTCAATATCGAACTCTCTTTCTTTATGATAGTCCAACAAAGATTTGTCCAACACTACCAACAATTCTAGGGTGTACGACTTATTGTCGATTGATTTTGCAGGCATCCTTTTCTGCGAGTTTAAAGCACGCTTGGCAACGATTTTAGACGTTTCTTCAATGACGTTGCAAAGATTCTGTATGGCATCGTCTTGATACTCATCTGGGCTCCTTTTATACACGATATGTGGATGCTCCATTTCTTTGGTAACTGGCTCAGCCAGTGGTTCGATCATGTACCATGCGTGCTTTATTTTAATGTATCCAACCTGAAAATTAAAATAGTAAAACCCTATAGTTCTTAAAATTTGCAGTTGATGTATTTGATTGGGAAAGAAATTAATGAATCTTACAAAGTTCTTTGTTTAACTTTAATCATTTTCATTCTGTATTTAATTATATTTAAATATTTTCAGTCACACTAACAACTTTCTAATAGGATGTCAAATTAAGCATCAAATTATTAAATTGCGCAATTTAATTTGTGATATTATTATTGTAGTTTAGTTGCGTTCACATGTTCGAAAAATCATTTTGGCGCACAGTTCAAATAACTATATATTTAATATATAACTTTAACATCTTAACATTCAGACCGTAGTAGCGCTTCGTATTTAAAGTAATGTATTTAATATAAATGTCTTATTTCCAATCTTATTGTTTAATATATAAATTCACATAAAAATTATTTAAAAAACATTTAAGATCCAGCATCGATCGTAATAGACATTAAACTTTTACTTGTTATGTTTTCATGTATACGGACTTAATAAATGTTTATTATATTTAATCAATCTAATTCAATGGTAAAGGTACTGGAATAAATGATCGATTAAAGTGTTATACAGCGTTACTTATACACAATCAATCGAGTGAAGGACCATTCAATACTAACAAGTCCGTAACAAGTGGATAGCGCACTGTCATCCGATTGGTTTCGTACACGGGCCCGATAATGGCATTGCGTGTCTCGCAATCGCTTCAGTTGCATATTGTTTAAAAAATCTTGCGATCCGCGTCGTTTCTCAATTACTGCACCTGGTCCAAGGAGTCGATGGTTTGGATAGAGCTCGATGTGATGCTCTTCGTGATCGATACGCAGGCGATAGTGAACGACATCGTCGCCTGTCGTTCGATTTTGATATAAGGAGCGTTCGAAGTGATGGGGTATTTGATGAGATATAAAACTTCCATCCGATCTAACCTTTCGTGGTATTACTACTTCATGTTCGTTCGGTAAATCAACAGCGCGCGTATAACGTCCTTAAGAAAAAAGCAATGGTAAATGCAATTGTTGTAAATTGTAGCCAATATTTTTTAAATATATATGCAGCATATAGTTATATAATCAAATAATTTTATACTTAATGTATAATTTATTTAATACATTACTTTCAATTATTTTTAACGAATAATAATTAACAATTAAAATTTTTGTTTGTAGCAAACCAATTCTGAAAATTGAAATGCAATAGTAATTATATAATTACTCTTGTATAGGTATCATTAAACTAATGAAAAGTAAACTTAACGTTCGTATTGTCACTGCCATAATATTTAATATTTGCTTTTAATATAATTTTATTGGGTTTTATATACATATATATATTTCTCTCTATTATTAGTAAATTTATCGCAACAATACGTTATTTGAATATTATGCTTAAAATTCGGAGTGTACGTTTCACTCATCAATGTATTATACACATTTTACTTTATTATGATGTTACACGCATTTCCACGAGGCGTGGAAATTTAATAAACCAGAGGAACATTTCTAAATAATAATTATATATGTCTGAATATATATTACCAATAATAATTCGTCATTGACCACATTCTCTATTATTTAACCTTT
This sequence comes from Acromyrmex echinatior, assembly GCF_000204515.1. The sequence goes on along the minus strand of NW_011627254.1, from coordinate 309,288 downwards.
AACGTGTGGTGGCATTAATGCTGCTGCATCATGAAATCATCTATTTAAATTTTAACTTTCTGTACATGCTTCGATTAATACTATCAACACTAATCGTGAGTAACGATTGATAGCTGTGCAATGCTTACATAATAGATCTGTAAATCAAATCCACAAATTGCGACAAAAGCACAAAGAGTTTGATTTTACTTTTCAAGTTTAAAAACATTTTACAAAAAAGATCGATCTATCTATGAAGCTACATAGTCGAAGCCGACAAGAGAAACCGAATGGAACGGATGGACTCCGATATTATTGAGAGATGTGAATATTTTTACCAATGGGAATATTTCCGTTTCCGTCTTTCCATCATCATCGCTTTGTTGCGAAAATACAAGGAGGAGCTTTCTCGTGTAAGTGAAAATGTTACAGAAGGCAGAACCTTTCGATATCAGGTATCAATTTCGTAGTATACGCTACCGAGAGAACATGATAAGATAGAAAAGACATAGAAAGAGAGAGAGAGAGAGAGAGAGAGAGAGAGAGAGAGAGAGAAAGATAAAGAGAGAGATAGAGCGGAGGAAGGAAAGAAAGGAATGAAGCCACGGTAAGCACGTACAATGGATCATCATTTCGTGGTATAAGCGCAGCAGTTTTCCCGCTTGGCAGTGCTATATCATAGAAAAATGTCACTCGCACACACAGCATTTCCTCTTAAAAAAAAATTGCCCCATTTCAGGCTATTGAACATTTAATTAATAACCGCTCAATTAATTTGTGATGAAATGTGTTTGAAAGCAATTTTAAATTATTTTTAAATCGAGCTATGAGAATATTTAATATAATAAATTTACGATAAAATTAAATTAAAAAAAGAAATGTTTCCTTTCTTTTCTCTAATTTGAAGATTTTGCGACAGAAGAGTTATTATTTCACAAGTAAAATAAGTTAAAAGATGTCATCATGAGAAATTGGAAGAATTCTTTTAAATCGAGCTCATAATGAAAAGAAAACGTATTTTTATTTTTGGTATCCGCAGCCACGACTGCAATGCAGACAAGGAGGGTTGGCATAGAGATGTGAGATACAATGGGTCATCTTCTCGTACCGCACGACCTACTCCTACTACTCTTCTCTCTGCTGCTCGCAAAACCGCGAAAAATAGCTCTCGCGTGCGCACTGTGCTCGACAAGAGGAAAGCTCTGGTCTGATAGATGGCAATGACTTTCTCGAAATAGGACAGGCTGATAGGGTGTGGAAAAGCTCTGAAAGGGATCGTCGTGGAAAATTTTTTTCTGTACAAAATTATGGAAAAGTCCAACTATATATCTCTCTTTATATAACATTATACAAACAAATACCTCATAGTTTATATTATACCTGCGTGTGTTATACGAGTATATTTTATGTTTTATCCATTTACGCATTTTTCATATTCAATCGATACATGTATATACAATATTTTTCTCTATAATTTATTTTTACATTTCTTGCCATTAAAGAAAAATAAATATTTCTCTAATATATAAGTATAATAAATATTGCTGTTATAAAAATGAAAAAAAAAAAAAGATTAAAATTTTAATCAAATGAAGGGATTGATCAAATTCAATTTCAATATTTTTTTAAGCTGGACATTTAAATTTTAATTTTGTCAAAGCCAAAGGATTCAATTAAGATTTTTATAAATTAAAAATAATATTAATTAGAGAGAAAAGTGTAGAAAAAATTGAGATTATACAGAGAATATATATACCTTGGTAGCCGGTATGAACTTGCTGGCTATGAAACGATATAAGTACAAATAAGCAAATGAATGGATTAGGTGACAAACGTTTCATCGTAGTATCGTCTGATTTTATTGTGACGTGCATCCGTCTCCAGCAAACATTGGTCCGGGAATGTCAATTCAGTTGATAAAATTAAGGGAACTAACTTGTTTGACGTAGGGTGCGTTATACATACACGCTGTGAAGCGACATATCGATCTCAAAACAAAAGGGTCGACGACCACGTATTGCCTGTCAAACCAATCTATTTTCTCGTGTATTTTTCTATGCAGTCTGAATGTTGTCGTATTTACACTTTCTGTAAAATTGTACGATATCTCAACGGGTTATGACGTCAATATTCCTGTTTGGAATTCTAGTTTTAGTCTCAATCTTTGAAATAGGATATGTTCCTATTTATTTATAAATCATCTCTATATATTTTCTTATCTTTTACATAAATTATTTAAGACTATATGCTCATAAACGCGGTATAATTATTTTACATTAGTTAGATAATTATATTATTTTATTATTAGAATTAAAATATGAATTTGACAATAAATTGTTCAACAAAATATTTAGATATAAAGATATTAATTGTATGTCATCGATAAAATTCTCGTGTCTTTAGTCAGAATCAGTTAGTAGGAATAGCTTTCTATCGACATTTAATTTAATTTCGTGTGCACATGTGCATTCGTAAAAAGGATGAGTGAAGAAGTCTCCTTAATCGTCTTGTAGAGTAAAGGCCATTCTCGGCCGTAGCGGTAACGGGTCGTTCAATGCAATCTCCTTATCGTAAAGTTCAGATTAAAACGAGCAAAAAATACAGCTACGCTTGACCTGAAAACTTGGCCTTGCCGCGTAATTTCCGGGACGCGAAGTTTTTTCGTACGAGTCGCGAGCGCGATCTTGGAAAGAGACGTGATTACTCGGAGAAAAGTGCGATTAATTGAGCGAGCAGAAGCTCTCGATGGAAGGATTGCAGTTTGCTTGCTGTTTTGCGTTCTTGCAAAAAGAGTATTCGTTAAAGCACCGCATGATTAACCTCGACTGTATCTATGTTCATTTGACTTTTATAATTCTACTTACTATTTACTGATTATATTAAGAGATATTAATAATTAATAAGTATTAAATTAATAAGTCGAATTAATGACTAAATACTTTCTTATTAGGAAAGAAAAAAATTAACGACTTAGGCGATAATATTACATGCAGTGCTGATGCTGTGCAAATAAAATCTGAAATTGATTAGTTTATGTAAAATGTCAATATCGGTCTTTTGTCGCTGCTACAAATAATTAGAGCAAGTGCATACGCATATGCATTCAGGAGCGTGCTTGTTTATGGAGAACGTGCCATTGTTACGTTTTGTATCGGATGAAGCTATTTTTTTACATGAGCTTCGTTACTGACAAGAATTTTTTAATTTTTATTTTTCCAATTGTTTGATCATTTTCCTATTCAATGTTTATAAAAATCTAATATTTTAAAGTAATTTTGTATACTATATGTACATATATATCAACTTTTTATGTTTATAGAGGAAAGTCCCCTATTATGAGATAGGCACCTAATATGAGATAACGGCGTTTCTGCTAAACTAATAAACGTTATCTATTGGTGCCACCATGAATTTATTGCTCTTGGGTTGAAAACTATTTAGTAGAAAATTCATTATTAGGTCATACCTGTAGTCATTGTAAAACAAGATTTTAGAATTTAGATGTCTTCAAGTTTCATTGAGATGAGCTTTTAAACCTTGTTTATTATTTAATAAATAAATATTTGGCAATAAATTCTTCAGTAGTGATAGAGTAAGGTCGTACTAATAGAAAAATACGGAATAATTGTTTTGTATACGGAGAAATTGAATTGTTTAATTACAAAAGTTAGATTTGATGATCGTAAAACCGTAAGATGTGGAAATCGTAATATGAGATACCCAGGGTATTCCAAATATGAAATAACCCCTCCTATGTTATATTAAAAATCACTGCTAGAGTATAAATGTTATTGTACAATAATAAAAAAGACAATCGGAATGAACATCGAATACCTATATCTGCGATGCTCGATTTCAACTACTTGAAAATGTTCTGGGTATAATCTGTTGTATGCTCATTTTTCGCGCATGCTGGCTGTGTTTGTTTGTATTTTAGAAATATTAAATAAAGTTTTTTAATTGCAATACTGATATACTTTGCGTTTTGCCATCGATTTCTTGGGGCATCTCATATTAGGAGCACAATTTTTTGACTTTGCAATTTGTTCACTTTTTACATTTCTTTAATTTAAAAAAAAAATGGAATTTGAATTAAATTTTATGTAACGTTATCTTAAAGCTTATTAAATTCCCTTCAAAAATGACCTATTATTTTTTTAAATTTTGGCTATAGACTTCTAGCATTTACTCAAAATGAACTCGGTATCTCATAATAGGAGACCTCTCTCTCTCTCTCTCTCTCTCTCTCTCTCTCTCTATATATATATATATATATATAATGTTACTTTATTATTTTATATTTAATATTACAAACGCACGATAGTAAAGATAATAAATTAGAATGTTAAAAAATAATAATTTTTATGATATTTCTTATACAATCGGAGTATTTAAGAAAGTTTTTCCTTAAGATAAAAGATAAATCTAACCTGAAATAAATCTAGCAGTGCAATTCCAGACCGTGCGCAGCGATTTCAAATAGATAATATTTTGAAAACATTATATTTATAAACATTATATTTTTTTAAATGTGAACGATACCATGTGCGACTATATTTTGAAACTCGCTTGGTGCTGATTTCATTATTTTTATTCGTAGATATGGAAATACGAGCTTGCGCACGGACACTGAGCACAGAGCGTGTGAGCGCGAAATCTTTTTTGATTTTGCGAAATACAGTCAAAGGAAGTAACGACGAGTCGAGCCGAGCGAAGATGAAAGAAGAAACTGTGCGAGAAAGGTTTGGTATTTTGTGCGGAGACTCTTCTCGTTTCACACAGCATATAATGATCTTTTCGTTAGGAACAACCGCGAGTCGTTACGGACTGGTATAACCATGCGGCGCCTCGTTATCTGTCATCACATCGGGTACACAATTGATCATTATTTTACAACGTGTTCCCTCGTGTTCCTGTATACATCCTTCAATGAAGAAGGTACGGTTTCAAGTACGAAGGTACGAGGTTGAAAGGACGTCGATTTTCCGGATCTACTGGCAAGAAAACGAAGTCGGTAAAACGCGATACACGTATGCCGTATTTTGTCCCGAGCTTTTTAACCATCTTCCGTGCTGACGATGCTTTAACGACCCGGTTCTTCAAGAACGATTCTTTACGAATAAGATGTGTTCTCGATTAGGATGCAGTCATTTTCTTTCAAACGCGACGCACGGAGATATCTGATTGTGTATCTGTATATCGCGACGAGTTTTACGAGATTCGAGTTTTCATAGCATTTTTCAAAATAAGTTATCGTTGTGAGTAACAGAAGTACATCGCTCGCGCTCGAGATTTATGAGATTGTACGATGTCTATTATGTTTTATTTTGTTCGTGGAAAACTGCAGTTTCTATAAGAATAGCTCTTCAGTTGCTTTACCTTCTGGCATAAGAGTATCTTCTATTCTACGGGATAACCGCGCTTAACTGTGACAATCGTTTTCCGGATATTTGCTCTGCAATAGAGATACGATTGTATTAAAGAACATTTTATGAGATTTATTTTATGTGGAATAACATGAAATATTTTTTTGTATTAAACAAAAATTTTACAAGATTTATTTTATCTGCAATAAAAAACAAAATATTTTTGTCTAATATTCTTGAAGCTTCCATGGGTGCTTTCTATATAAAGATTATGCGTTTCAGCGGATATTGATATCAGGCTGCTCCTCGTCTTGATGAAGTGGACTGCATTCACGAAACGTTGGCATTCCAAGAATAGATCTGAACACGGAGAAAATCCGCGAAACGCATAATCTTTATATAGAAAGCATTTAATACAATCACATATTTATAATTATATAAAATGATGTGAAAAAAAATATTTCATGTGTGTTATTGCACATAAAATAAATCTCATAAAACTTTGTTTAATATAATTGTATCTCTATTGCAGAGCAAATATCCGTTCTGGATACGGAAAAAACCCGCGCAATACATAAATCTTTATATTTTTGTCTACATCAATTTATATAGTTGTAGCATATTTCTCGTTATTCATTTATAGTTTATAGTATGCTGTATTTTGAGCTGAAACATTAAAGGTAATACAGCATCATGTAATTTTCATTATTATTATTTATTTTCCAAAGCTTCAGAAAATCGTAATGTTTGATTCTGTAAAAAACAGTTCCATAAAATTCTGTTTCATAACGTTTCCACAGTAATACGTTCCTCCAATATTATTTTTTGCTTTGTGAAATGTTTAGCAAGCATAAACTTCCGAACATGGCGCGAAGGAAATGATTTGATTGCGTGCTCGAATCATTCATGCTGTATCTTTTTTACTATTTCGCCATGGAAAAGCATACGTCCTCTTTCGCGGTGATATGGAGAAAAAGGAGAGATATAACTCGCTCGAGATACGAATTGCCAGCAATTTGTAGCAAGTGTGCGAAGGCACTCTTCTGCTCCGCATACAACTGCCCACGTCTCGTAAAAACTTTTCATCAGCTAAAATTTGAGCGCCCTTAACCGTTGAGACTCAGGCGCTTTTGATCTCTCGGCTGTCATGGATTTTTATACGTTGATCCTTTCAAAAGAGTTTAGATAGACGAAAATATTAAAAGTGATATAAAAATATAAAAATCTGGAGTCATGTTGCAATTTTACCATTAAATTGTGTATTATTAAAAATTAAAATTTATAGTATTGCAAATTGATACAGATAATAAATATGATCCATTGTTGAAAGGTAAATATTACTTTTATTTGATTTTAATTGTATCAGAAAAAAGAGAAAAAGTAAAATTAATCTTTTTTTCGCAGTCCTTGAATAAAATAACCAAGTTTATCGGTACAGATATTAAATTTCCCGGCGTACATTTGCATGTGTTATAATAAAAAAAATAATAAGATAACAAATAATTTAATCAGCTCGAAGAACATTCATAAAGTTATAATTACTAAATTTAAAAGACAAAGCATTTAAGGAAGAGACATTTGTCGCAAAAGATCACTACGGTTTTCAAGCCCTTACACTTTCGACGTGAATAATTCCGGACCGTCGTCGTTGCGGAATCGCGCGAAAATGGCACGACGTTCGTTGCCTGCCGTTCATTCGACTCGACGGCGGAATATGCCGTCGACTTTGTAACGTCGCATCGGAATTAGAAGCATATTTCGCCCGCGAGCGCTGGACCGGCTGACGGTGTTTTAATTAAGAAGGGGAGTCCGGGCGAGCTGCACGAGGGAATATTTCTTCTCACGAGCCATTGCAGTCGCTCTTCTCCGCCCTCGAGACTCGTAGGAAAGGACTCGTGTGAGGGACTCCCTCGGCGAGATAAAATTGTCAAGCGGCGCGAGTAAGGACCTCCTGGAGGTAAGGACTGTAAGAAGAAAGAGCGAAAGGCACTTTAAAACGCCTGCGGCGGCCACGGCGGGGGTGGCGCGGGGGTGGCGCGGGGGCGACGCGACTCACCGTTGTATTTAGTGCACGTACAAACTCTTTGTTTCCTCGAGAGTCGGGTCATTCGTTTGTTCGTAACGCGCCTTGTAGCGCTTTGCCGAGCTCGCCGTGTACGCGGTGCACCGATGGAAGCAGCGCGACGGGACGCGGCCGCAGTGAAACGACTCTTTAATTCCGCACGTTCGGGCAATACGTATGCCGCGCTCTTCTTTTTCACGCTATAACCGCGCACGAACAAGAACTTAAGATGACCGTCGTGACGTGTGACCACGTCATGCTTATTTAAATTCCATTATGATGTCGGACACACAAAGTGAGTCAGTTTTATGGTCTTTCCGCGTATTACTGTGATATATTGCTTTATGAATATGAAGGTAATTTTTTTTCGGGAAATACATGACAGGAAACTATATCTCACATTTAGAAATATTTTATATATATTGTATATTATATGGATCTTATACTTTTAGATACCTCTCTCCTTTCTTTTCTTTTCTTTTCTTTTCTTAATTGAGAAAATCAATTCTTTCTAATTCAATTCTTCTTGTTTGCAATCTGGATCTTTTTTCGCACAAACAATATTTCACTCTCAAATTTCTCTGAAATAAAAGAGGGCGCTGGTTTCCCTTTTTATTATAAAATATCTTGTAATATCTATTTGATAAATAAAAACGTGAAAGATAAGCCTGAATTTTTTTCTACTTTTTTTTGAAACCTAGAACAGTAAAAAAAACTTGAGCTGAACAAAAAGGATCCAAATTGTAGACCAAGAACTAAAATTATATTTTATATGAATTCAATTTTTATCTTTGTTATTTCCTTTGAAATCTCATATTAAAAAACTCATAACTCATCGCATATCTATACGCGATAGAAAACTAAGTAAAGCTCGTAAAAGTCCACTTAAAATGTAGAAAATTCTTTCCGATAGCTGCCTTCCAAATGGCATAGAAAAATAAACGTCACGGAATGACGTTGTCTGGATTGCATGCAAATCTCAGCCAGAATCAGCGGCCGTATCAACAGCCGACTTATTATATTCCGAATAATAATAAGGTTGCGTTCGCGCGCTTGACAACCGTCGCAAGTGCCTTTAGCAATTCAAACTATCGTTTGGACTTCGTATTTTCCTCGACTGCAAGCGGATTGGAAGAAGCATCGCGACAGGCTGGAGTTTCGGTGGCGATCGCATAGCCGTGAGCTCTCTGGTGACTTTTCATATTTAAAACATATTCGGGATAGACCTCGTGGTTGCCAGATGAAGGAGGCATATCCGAAAATGGAGAATCGCGAGGGACATGGATGAGGAAAACATTTCTATTGCAGGAGTAAATTTAGGTTCCTCGTTGCCCTGGGGCATACTGATTTTACTGTTTTTCTCAATTTCACATATATACCACTAGAAAATACATAGATCATCACATATTCAACATTCTGTATATATTTTTACGAAATTCGACTTTGAGACCTCAATGTCGCAAACTAGTGTTTTTCTTGTTTTTAATTTTTATTAGGTATCGAATTGTGATAAATTGTGTTCCATTTCTTTTATTTTATTTCTACACAAAGGCAACGGTTTTGCCGTAGAAAGTATCTAAAAATTTAGCTAGATACAGATTTGAAAAAGAATTTTGTTCGATTATCAAAATAATTACGTAGGACGTTCAAGTAAATTGCTAGAATGTCAAAATTTTTTACATTACTGCTTATCATGCATATAATTTCTTACATAATTATTTTGATAATCCAACAAAATTATATTTATCTTAAGTATCTAAATTTTTAGATAAATACAAATTAGAAAAAAATAATATAAATAATATAAATAAAAAAAACGAAGTATATAAATTTTTAAATAATTTAGTAAAATCGTTCTTTCCGTGTATGAACTGATAAATTAATTTTTACTTATCTATTCTTAATATTTCTCCGTTCTCCGAAAATTAACTGACTAAACTGTAGTCGATAGGTAAATATATTCTAAGTGGAATTCGTTTCTCTCTTCTTTTATTCCTTACTTCCCGTTATCGTCTCTGTGATGAATCGTACGTAAACATTGTGGCACTTGCGTCGTTATACTTTCAAAAAAGCGCTTTCCGCAATGCGCTGAATTTATCCACTACTAGCCTCCTTATATAAGTTGTACATTAACCTACATAACTAGGTATATTGACTTTGTTTCACGTAGAGGCATTTACGGTAGATACATTTCTCGTATATAATATATGAGTCAATATATACATTTCGTGGTCAAAATTAATTTGTTCTTTTAACATATTTATATATGTAAAAATATCGTTTCCTTATGTCAAAAATGACATAATTAAAAAACAATACGATTTTCATATTATTATGTATCATAAGTTAGGTATGAAGATTACTCATCAAAAGTAAACTAATTTATAACTTCACAGTCTATCCATCAAATAACATTTGTGTCGTTCTTAAGGTTCTCAAAGGATTACCTTCTTCAAGAGTGGTACATTTTGAATTGTGTATGTTATAAATAAAAATGAGAGTTTTATATGCAGAATATTTAGAGTTAAGACAATTTCAGTGGTCGAGGTTTGAAAAGAATTGTTTTATTTTGAATTTAGTTATTTTAGTTTATCAAAGTGAATATAAAATGTTGCTATTTTGAATTATATCACTTTTGAAATATTTTAAATTTGCTTAATTTTGTAGGATATCAAAATTGTCACAACAAAAAGAGTAGTATTTTTTAAAGAATTATGAAATGAAAATTACAGAAATGACATTTGATTGTTTTTCTAGAAGTATATTTTTTCGACATTATTTCAACTATTTAATTAGTCAATTTTTTGTTATATTGAGAAATAGTTTTTCCCCTTTGCTGAAAAACTTAATTTTTTTAGTTCTGTCACTTTTGAAGTATGGAATGGTAATAATTAATCAATGTTAAAGATAGCAATTATCCTAATTTTCATAACGTGAAAAATTAAGCCTCATCAATTACGAATAGTCATGAAGATGGATATCTTGATATAAATTTGGGAGATTATTGGACACTTTTCTCATTTGTGAAATAAGCGTAGTAGACTTGCTGCAAAAACGAGATGAAAAATTTTGCTATGTCAGATATCCGTCTGTCAAGAAAAGAATCGTGCGCAGCTATTATCATAAACCGCGATTTCAACCTGGATTCAAATTTTATGAAGATTAAATTAAACCGTAGCTCTTCATCTAGAAAAAAATGCGAGAAATGTCTCTCCTCTTTCGGAGGAAGAAATCACGAAGGATCCACTTCTGTGCTTTTCCGTTCGACACAAATGAGAAAATTTATTGAAAATTGTATCGCCGTAAAGCGGCGTTATCCACAATCCAATAAATTTCCGGTGTTCCTCGAGTCACATTACGTCGACCGTTACGTGGAATTAAACAAAACTAAACGAAATTCGACGCTCGATAATTTCGTTGGATTTGCATAAGTTTTGCAGCTGTCCCATTTTAATTTTTTTTTATTCTAATCGTTGCAGAACTGCGAGGACAGCATTGTGAAAAATTTTAAGGCGTGACATGTGGAAGTGAGGAACTGGGATATCAAAGTCACAACGTTACGTCAGAACTTATGAGTGTTGAGTTTGATTAATACAATGATATTTCACAGATTTTTTAAACGGATTATTATACAATTAAGAATTGCTCAATTAAGAATTTTTCGTAATTCTACATAACGTTCCTTGTATAATTACATAATTATAAATTTTACATATGATTTAGTTATTGCAGAGATTTAAAAATTGTTAATCTTTAGTGGGACACATCGCTTTGACTGCTTTGACATTATTCCTTATACCTACCCATTAATATTTACAAACATTAATTTAAATTAACGTAAAATAACATCTTTCATATTTTCAAATCACCTGAAACTTATATTCTATATTATTAAAAATTTTAACTGTTATTTTTGTTGAAGAATCCATCGACATCCATCTTCATTAACTCTAAGAGAAGATTTCTCTTAAAATTATATTCAATTCGCTTTAATAAGGAGATTTATGCATCCGCGCACAAACGGTATTCAGCGTTGCGGACAAAGTAAAAGTGGCGTATAAAGAAAGAATAATAGCGGTAACATCTGCCATGAGATCAGTTGGACTATAGATTCTCGTGTGGATCATCGACGGGCAAATGTATACGCTCATCCAACTGCCACGTGCAACGGGAGTTCGTCAAAATGCAGACAATCGTGGCCGATTGTTTGCAATAGCAGCTGCAGCTATATCGTAACGAACGATACTCGCAAAAATTTATTATGAGAGCAAACATCTCGCATGGGACGCAACAAATGTAAATCTATGCCGTCAGCTGCAGATGCAATATCCACCCGACTACGTATCCAGTCGTTCCAGCCAATCGTCGCATCGTGTCTATGTATCGGCTATAGAAGAGCGTATTAAATGGCGAAGTTCACCAACAATGCGCAACAACAATACGATTTAATATTGCATGCCGCGAAAGTCTGCTCTTGTTTCAGTACGTCTTGAATGCTTCTTTCATGTGAAGTCCGAATGCCAGCTTATACGTTTCCGTTAGTCTCTCCTTAAGGCGATGCTCGATATTAAAACAATATACAAAGGTACAAAAGCATATTTTAAAGCTTTAAAAGCATCTATAATATTGGTAGAAATTCTTGTAAGCAAACATCCACTCTATGTAATACGTATTGGAATTTTATATAATAATAAATATCTTATATCTATAATAAATATATTGTTAAGCTTTTCTCTTTTTAGATCATCATGAATATTGAAAACAATCTATACCTACATAAATTTTGAATAACAACGTATTTTAAACGTACGAGAAAAGAATTGATACCCTTCCTAAAGTAGCATTCTATCCATTTTCGATAAAAATAATCCAAATATTGAATTGTTGTTGAAGTAAATATCCAGACTATTGTTTGGTCGTTTGAAATCGTTCGTCGGTATATACGCTGATGAAATTATAACATGCATGACGATGAACTCGAACCATCGAGTCCTGCTTTACGCGCATTTGCATTATGTGGTGCTTGGTACGAAGTAAAGCTACGGGAATATTCGGTTGGATGCGAAAGCTCGTGTATGTTCCTGGGCGAATTAATTCGAGAACGATCGCGAACCACTTGCTGCAAAATGTCAATGACGTAATGCGTTTGGCTATTACTCATATCGCGCTTATTCATTATTAATGACAGCATCGATAACAGTCCAATTATGTAAGCTAAATAATCAGGTGACACGCTACCGCGCTGCTTATCGCGCGCGCGTCGTATTAATAATAAAATAAATTCCCCTCGTTTTCGAGTGTGTACTTTTAAACGTATCTCGTTCGGAGTAGCTATATGCAATTAATTTGCAAATTTTATATATACTTTTGATTAAAGAAAACTTGACATCAATAAAAACCGATCAAATTGCGTTATATTAAATGTAATACTGTATGGTACATATATTGTTATATTAAATATCATTGCGATTAATATTTAAACTGAATTTATTAAAGCAAGATCAGTTAATACGAATGCGTTGAATTAATATATAATATA